>NTHP01000268.1:218764-258374 GCA_003416845.1 Oplegnathus fasciatus | reverse complement strand
GAGAGAGAGAGAGAGAGAGAGTGTGTGAGAGAGAGCGTGTGTTTGGCAGACTGGGAGGGGGGGCATGCATGCACCTATGGATATGTGTGGTTCAGAGGGCCTACTCCATCTGTAAGATGAGCTTTGCTGCTACACACACAAAGACTAGCTCAATTGAACATGATTAGTTGAGTGGGTCTTTGCCTTTGTGTTCAAGCTGGCCAATCATTTTGACCTAAGTGATTGAAAGGGCAAGGTCAGAAAATTGTCTTGAGTACTTGTGGAGCTTCTGTTAGGTGATTTCTTCTCACAAATGGATGTCAAATTAATGGGAAAAACTGTATAAATGAGCGAATCATGTGCTATGGGCTTTGTAGTCACCAGATCTCAACCCAACAGACACCTAGAGATTTCTTTGGACTGTGTTAGGCAACGCTTTCCAAATCATCAAAACAAAAATATAGCCCTGGTGTTGAAACTGCACATGACCTGACAAGAGTGGATAGAACAGGATTTAGGACAGGTATTAATCTCCATCTTTTTATGGCGTTAAGCTAGTAAGAATGTCCCATGACAATGACATCATCACACAGATCATGAAACTGGAGCTGGCGTGCTACATTTTTGCCCCAGGTTCTGCTTGTGGAGTTAATCAGTTCATGTGTGAACATGAGGCTGGAAAGGTGATTTTCCCTGAACAAATAAAGGTTTTAACTAGGAAGAAAAAAACAATGGAGCAGATGAACTGTCGCTTAGAGCAATGCTGTGCTGTGGAGTGCTGGTCCCACTTCTCTGCATTGTTTTTTGATTCCTCATAACGAGACTTAACTTCCTGAATCCTCAACTCAGTTTATATCAAAGGTTTGTTTTCCCCCTTTTCCCCGTGCTCAGAGGCCCTCAGTTTGACAGGAAGTGTTCACTGAATATTCATGTAAAGAAGTCCTTGCCGTGATTTGTGATGCACTTTTGCTGTTGAGAGTTGACTCGGTGAATCCAAATGGTGTTGCTTGAAGTAGCTATGTAATACAAGATGAGTTTGAGTTTATGATTCAGTGAACATAAATTACAACAAACTGCGGCCTTTTAAATGACTTCTCTGGCGCACCGTATTTAAACGTGTTACATTTACTGTTACATGTACATGTATGTACTGTTATAAATGTATTCATGTGCAGGACAAGAACATCTTCAGGTGACTGAACATCTCTTCTCTCCTGCTGTGAAGATAACATTTTATGAATACATGTTTTTGTATTGCTGTAATGTTGAAATTTCTAGATATTAAACAGTCAGCCCTGTCAATGAGTGTGATGGCTGTGGAGCTGATAGCTGGGTATGAAAGAGGGAAATGAAAACAGAAACACATTATTTTGATATATTAATCATTAAAATCCTTTCTGGTAGAATAGCCTGACTGGATTCAGTCTTTAAAGCAGCAGGATTGTTATATAACTGATGATTATTCAACTACTAATTGAGACTCCTTTCTCTTAACCAACGCTTTGTCTCACAACAGCATAATGAGAGAGAGAAATGTGTGTGTGTGTGTGTGTGTGTGTGTGTGTGTGTGGGAAACAGTGTGTGTTTAAAGTAGGAATGCCAGTCCTAACATTAAGTGTTAGTGAGAAAATGAACATAACCATGACAAAAGAATGATATGGTTATAATGAATGAGCATGTGTGTTAATGTACAGTATGTGTATGTGGTCAAGTGACATTGTGTGTGTATTTGCTTGTTATGGTTATGAGTAGATAATACGGACCCATTTTTAACATGTTTTACATTTGCTTTACTGTATCTGTCATTATCTTAATGGGGGAGTGTTCAATAGCGAAATACAGTCTGTGTTAGACTGGAAATGTGTTTTCATGCTAGAATGCCTGACTGAGGACATATGTTTATATCCTTTATTAAGTTAATAACCATTAATTTAACCATTTCCTGATAGATCAGCATCAGTGTTCTCAACATACTACCCCCACAGAGACAAATAAACAGTCAACATTAGCCAACTTGGGAATCCCGCCTTACTTCCTGTATTTGGATTTTACAGGACACATAGCTGATTTGTCAAGAGGCAAACTTAAAGATTTTAAATTATTCCACAGTACAAAGAAAAAGAACAAGGAACACTTGGTGCTTTGATTGCTTTATGTGCTGTCCTACCATGACATCCATTTCCACAGCTGGCCCACTTTACTGCGAATGCACTGTATGAACCTCGATCATAAATTCATAATCTGATATACCAAAGCTACGTAAGATATGAGACTGTTCTTACCAGAAACAATGACAGCATTCATCGTATGTTTAAATGTCTAAAACAATTTGTGTTTATGTTTGCTTGATGAGCGTCTCATGCAGCCGTGCAAATTATAACTATTTTTTTAAAGACACAAAGATGGAAGTAGCACGATATGTTTAAGCATCACATTTGAGGAGGTCTGTAGTTCTGGTCAGTTCAGGTCTGTTCTAAATCACTGAACCCAATATATTACACTGCAGGTATCTATATCACATAATGTATAAGCAGCAATTCCTAGTTATTATCAGAAAAATACAGTTTAATGGTAAAGGTTTACTAGGTAAGGTTGGTAGATAGTGGTTTACTTAACCACTTACTTGCCTTGCCTTACTTACCTAACATGGCAGGGAACAAACAAAATGGTTTAGTGATGATCTAGAAATCAAATAAGAATTGTAATGGGAAATCAGTAAATTGCGGAGAAATGTTTGCCCTGCTGGCATGTTTGCCTCCTCCACTCCACCTCTCTGTATATAGAGACAAGTGGAAATGAAATTTGAATCCTGAGAGTGAATCCTGTAATTGCCCTCTTAGTGCGCTCATCCCGCAGTGGCTGTATGTATAATACCAGCTGTTGCTATACGGAGGATGACGGAGGGAAAAAAGAAACAGAAGCAAATGTAAGAAAAAGTACAAATGTTTTTGGTTCCAGCAAGGATTACCCCGAGGAAAGGTGTCAAAATTACATATCCCACGTCGTCTTTTTACTCTTTGAAATCACTTTTTTTTACACGAGAAGGAGGGAGTGAAGAAGAAAAATGACATGATGGAGAAGAGCAGAGAAAGGGGGAGCAGAAGAAGGGGCAGGAAAAGGAAGAAGAGTGAGAAAGAGGCAGCGGGAACACCAGGCAAAACGCAACAATAGACAGAGATAGAGAGAGTGACAACAAGAGAAAGATATCTATGAGAGAGAGAAAGAGAGCAAGGAAGGTGGAGTTAACATGGAGAGGGTTGGCGTTCCAGTACGGTAGTTGGGTGGAGTTCAGTCCATGTTTCTGCGGTAACACAACTTACCTTTAAGAAAGAGGAGTGGGAGAGAAGGATGTGTGTATTCTTAGTGTGTGTTTGTGTGTGTAAGACCTCATTAGTCAGATTGGAGATGATGGCACTCAGCAGACACAAATCAATAGTAAACCCCTAAGACAGCATTTGTCTCCCCGTTTCTCTGTGTCTCATTAATCCTTTACGCTGTTTAGTACCTCCCAATCAGTGAGGGTTTTATGTATGTACAGTATATGTTTTCCATATGTCTGCGTATCTGTGTGCATGTGCATAGGAGAGGGCTCATTAGATGCATTGAGAATAAGGAGCTAATTGATAGAATCAATAGTAAACACCCTAGATACTGCAATAACACTCCTTCCTATTTCTCTCTTTTTCCTCTTGCTCTTCTCTTCCCCTTTTCAAAGCACAATGAACAACTCTCGATATGTAAATACAGTAAATTCTAACAATGACAAACCCAAGCAGTCGCCCACTCTCTCACTCACTCCTCCTCTGCAATGCTCTGACACACACACACACAAGCTTGTATTTACCAAAAAAAAATGCCCTCTGCTTAGCATTCTTTCCCTGCTCTCAGTGACCCACTTTCTTAGAAAGCAGATTTTTTTTTAATTTATTAGTGAAAGTGAGTGCTTGCTTATTCCCATTGCTTCCTGTCCTCACTGCTTACTGCTCCTCTCCCCCTCCTGTACGCCGCTGTGGTTGTGCAAAGCCAGAGGTCCTCTAAGCTGCCATTTAGCCAGCCACCATTAAAGCCAGCATGCCGCAGTTAGACATACGCTGCAAATATAATGGCTTATTATTGTAATTTTACATAATTTGAATGTTGCAACCTGCAATTTGCTGTACATAGTGCTAATTTTTCCCAACAGATGAATAGAATAGAATAGAATATCCAAATGTAATACACCTTCATTTACATTCATCTTCATTTACAAAATGCAATTTCCTACTTTCGATACAGAAGTATGGGGGTTTCAACAACAACCTTTAGTCTACACCATCTCTAGACTTAGTATCAGTAGTAGTCAGGGATGTGGGCAGACCTTTTTATAGGCAGTGGCTTAGTTAAAAAAGGGAACCCCCACCACCTGTACAATCTAATGTGATCCAATACAACAGCTCTGCCTTGAATTCTACTTTTACGAAGCTTATAATTTTTCAGTTTTTGTTGACCCTGTCAGAATGGTAATAATTCTACTTCATGTTTATTATTGATGTCGTAGTGGGTGGTGGTGTTGTACTAGAGTGCATTATGTTTAAAGGTGGTTTTAATATTCTGCCCCTCTCATGTAGCCCTATGTAAATCGGGTGAACAAAATATTAAAACCACCTTTCAATATTATGCACTCCAGTACAACACCACCGCCCACTACGACCTCAATAATAAACATAAAGTAAAATTATTACCTTTCTGACAGGGTCAACAAAAACTGAAAAATTATAAGCCTCGTAAAAGTAGAATTCATGGCAGGGCTGTTGTATTGGATCACATTAGATTGCACAGGTGGCTTTAATGTTTCTGGAAATGTAACTGGATTGGAAGAGAAGCAGGTCAGAGGGGATGCTCCTGTCAATGGACTTTATTACATTAAACAAAAAACACATGAATAAACTGGTAAAACAGTAGAGCAGCAGAAATCTTGCATTTTGTTCACTCACAAACAGAGAATACTGTAAAGGGAAACTGATCTTTCTTTATCCAGTCTCTGAAAGAAATGATTGCCTGGACTGAAGACAGTGACATCATAGCCAGTAAACAGGACCTTGACATAAACAGGAGCTTTCTTACAGTCATAATTCTAAGAATATCCACAGCAGCAGTGGAAACAATAACAATAATACCAGCATATAACACTGAATAGTATTGATTTGCAGGTAGCTGAAGAAGCAGTAGTGCTAGCTGTGCTAATGCTAATTAGAGTAGTACGATATTGGTAGTACTTGTAACTTTTGTTGTGATCATTCTGCTAGTACTAATATTTATCTTGGTTGATGTTGTTATACTGCAGTTGTAGTAGTAGCAGTAGTACATAAGGAGAAATGGTAGCAGCAGTCGCAGTATTGTCCTGTGAATACTACTTTATCACTGGAACACTTCAAGTAATGAAAAGCGGGAACAAAGTACAGTAGGGCACTGGTCAAAGGGTTTGGACCATTAGTACCATATAGAAACATACCGCCATTAACCATCAGTGCTCAGAAACAGCTGGAAGGCACACTAAAAGAACAGGTCAGCTGAGGATATGTGTTCTGACTTTGAAAGCCTAATCACATTTAAAATGAAAAAGTATTAAAGTGAAATAGCATTAAGATGAAAGTAAAAATGAATGGTATAATTTATAGCACTTACATATAATTTCCTGGGAAGGTATAAAAGCCCTTCAGAATTTTAAATGACTTGCTGTAAATTATAAATCTATGTTCCTACAACTCACCAACAGTATGGAGTACTGATGGTTTCCATTTTAATTTGAATATATTTGTGTGCTACAGAAAACTCGTATGTCGAGTTTTGAATCGGATTAAGAGGCTGTAGAAGACTTGATTGACTGTTAAAGCTTTTGGCTGAAGAAATATTCAGCACGACATTCTATATTTTTCTTGTTTATTGTATAAACAAGAATCTCCTTCTGTTTTGGTCTTTTGTGTACTTCACCACTACAAAGGGTGTGATGTAACCATGCTTTGTGCTATTAAACTACAATGGGTGCCCACATACTGCAGCAAGCTGGTTTGAAGTTATAGAGCAAAGAGATAACTGAGGGTGTGTATGCTAGTGGGGTTACAAAGGTCCATCACATTTATTTTGTTGAGGAATTAAACTCACAACTCCCCCACAAGGTTCAACAGTAAATCCTGGCATCCACCGACTCATCTTCCTCCACACTCTCTCTCCGATCAGACTCACCTACAGTACGCTACACTTCCGCTGCCCTGACACTGCACCAATACCGGGGTTTACGCTTATCTCACACCTCTCCCAATAATTTCCACCCTCAGCATAACTCTAGACAACAATAGCCTAATGGGACAGCAGACCTTGTCAACTTGAAATGGACTAGCAAGCAATTCAGAAACAGCATTTTAGCGAACACCTAGAGACTAATGGAAGGGCTGACCCTGCTGGCTAAATCGTACTTCATTTTTTTTCATTTTCCTGCAAGTGTTGAATGAGCATTGTATTGAATAAATCCTGATTAACAACTGAGTTAGATTTTAGTAAGCAAGTTAACAGCTGTACTGAAGATATATTATGTAAAAACTTTTAAAAAATATATGAAAAACTGACACAGCTGCACAAATGACAAAGTCAAACAGAGCATCATGTAATGTCTATTTTTATGTCTTTTCTGTTCTTTTGTGCGTGTTGATACAATTCAAAGGCAGTCTCTGTTGGCACATACATGCTCCCATGCTGAGCCTCTATCTTATTTTTCCTGCTTAGCCTCACATTTCCATGTAAATATTTTATGTTTTACAGCAGTGGAGTCTGATGGTAATTCTGTTTTTATTTGATGTTTATCCCTGTTTTGGTTGTAGTTTTTGCTCTAGTGGGGAGGCACTAAAACTCTACTTCTTTGGACACTTTTATTAAATTCTAAATGTGTCCCTTTGTGTTTAGAGACGAGTTGGGATAATTAAAATGTCTTCTTTAATATCTCACATTTCAAGTCACTGGAGGCTGTGTTGTGTAATGAATTTAGCAATAAAAAGTGGTAACAAAACCCTGCATTAGATCTGCTTAAAGGAGGTGACTAATAATTATAATTACAGTATGTTATCCCTCCACCAGGCAATTCTTTAACAATAGTGAAGTGATTAAAAATTGACACAAGTATTGTATGCATAGTGATTACAGGTTAGCTTATTAATATTTAAATTAATAGTTGTGCAGTCACAGCATGTGTTCAGAGCATTTAAACAGTGGCTTGAACATGACACGGTTGATCATTCAAAATTAACAAAGTAATCCAGTGTTTTCAGTCACGTATCCATGATTTATAGTGCTGGTTCTGGATGCTTTTAGTTTTCATGCCAGCATTTTGGAGGTCTTCAATTAGCGTAGGCGGATTATTTCTCAACAGTGGTGTATTATCTGAAGAGCCTCTGCCACCTGCAGTGGCTTCATCGAATGTTTGTAGCAGAGTAGCTTGTGTCTGTCTGTATCTTTCTCTCTGTCTCTCTCCTCTTCACCACTTCCTCTTCTCTTCCTCTCTGATTCCCTCAACACAACAGAGTCCCCTCTGTTCTCATCTTCTCTCGATCAGTCCCATTTGTTTACTTTTTTCTCAAATCTTGTCTTTGTCTTTCCCTTTTATGTATGTCCCTCTTTCTCACCCTTCATCTCTCCCTTGCTCCTGTTCTCTTTCTCCTCTCCTCTCTTCTTATCTCTATCCCATCGTCCCCTCCTGCCTCTGACTGACAGTGTTATAAATTGATTTTCAGCCCGGTGTGTTCCCTCTGTCTCTCTCTAGGCATTTCCCTTATTTAGCCTCAACCACTCCAGGGTATAGTCTAGACCGCGGGCCAACTGTCAGTCAGTGGCAGCGTGGAGCAGTCTAATTCTTGGCTGACAAGCGTTCCTGACAGCAGGAACCAATGGGACGTTTCAAACATGCTTACTCTCTCTTGCTCTGTCTCTCGCTATTGAATTTTTGCCTTTGCCGTCTCTCTTTCTTCTCTCGTTCGCTCCCAGTCTGCCCCCGCCACTCCACTCTTCATTTGGTCGCACTTTTTTGCTTTTGGTTTGTCTACCTTTCTGTCACTCTGCTGGACCCAGCCCCCTGCCCCCCTTCCTCCACATTTCCTCCATCTTTCTTTCTTTCTCACTTCCAAACCCCCCTCAAGAAAATGAACAGATACTATCATTTTCAAGAGACATCGACAGCTCATTTAAATTAACTAACACCGCATTCATGCACACACTTGCATGTGCGCAAATACACACACATCTCATTTCGCCCCTGGAGCTTGAGTGCTGCTGTGATCTGAATACTTATTGGATGGTTTGTCTGTTTGCAATGATTTCATTGGTCAGTTCGCTCCACCGGGAAAGCCATTCTTTAATCATGAATGAGAGTCAGTGAGATTAGACGGAATAGCCCTTTAAGCGAATCTGGTATCACTGAGGTCCCCAGAGAGAGAGGCATAGACGGAGGGAGAGGAAGAGAGAGCGGCAGAGAGATGAAAGAGAGACGGACAAACAGACGGAGGGAACCACAGAGTGAGACACAGAGAGATGGAAGAGAATTTAAAGCACATTTTTCTCAGAGTGGGACTGGTGTAATGTCACCATACTGCTGAGGATAAGAGTAATATTTTATATTACAGGATGTGTGCACACCCACACAGATATGTATCATATGGAGACATTGCTGGCCCCCCAAGTAGGAACTGGGGACGCCCAGCAACCTTGAGGGTGTACCGCGGGTCCCATTCAAATGAAGAATAGGGTAATTTCACTGTTTCCTCATTTAGTAGTCAGCACCATGTGAAAATGGCTATATTGATCATAGGGTTCCCTGTGGAAAATGACAAGCTTAGTAATTGATTTCACCCCCTCAGAATCATCGAGCTTATTTCACGATGTGTGAAGTGAAATTGTCTTACTGTATGGCAATGGCAGATTTCTATTCATTTATATATTCATTTCAGTTGGGTTTAAATTATTTCAGTTGCTACATGATAATGTTTTACTCACTGTCTTTAAAGGCTTGAGGGAGCTGGAGTCTGTCAGCGTGTATTAGCTTTCTGGCTAAGGGCAGTGCTGCTTCAAAAAAACACAAGGGGCTGTAGTGTGGGTGTGTTGTTACAGGTACCCTTGAGAAGAAAAAATGCAAACCAGAAGTCCATTTTGAAGGCTCGTCAGATGCATTGACACTACACTGAAGTTTGTAATCCTTTGAGGCAGGTTTTTCAAATCTGGAAAGTTTTAATAGCAGCAGACATTTTCTCCCCCATCCTGATGCTTGCAAGGTAAAGTTTTCACAGCGCTACACGGTACTCGCAGGTACCTTCCTGCTTATATGTTTTTTAGCCACCTTTTTCTCGGATTACCCTGCGTTTTATTGCTACAGGCCTCTGCGGCAGATCCCCTGCTGCACCAACGTAGCAGGCTTATGTGTGGCCTGCATTTTTTGACCCAGAGAAACTGGAAAATACTCTTAACGGCCTAATGCAGGCTGTAAAATATACTGGAAAGGTCAGCAGCTTACATCCAGGGCCAACACAGACATTCACATTCACACCTACTGGCAATTCAGAGCCTCCAGTGCACTTCGCTTGTTTTTGGATTGTAAAGGGAAGCCAATGCAAACTCCAGATCCTCATAGAAAGGTCCAGGGACTCTTGTTGTGTAGTGGCAGTGGCTACACTGAGCTTTTGATGATGTGCTATTTAAAGTTATAAAACTGGCCCAGACTACATTTTTAGAAAACTTGTGCCTGTAACAAGTTGTACTGTAAAAACTGGAGCCTTGAAAACGGTGTGACGAATGCCAGCATAAGCCCCTTGTTAAGCTCGTGTTTTTTTTCTGCAGTGTATTATTTAAGACATTCAAGATGAGATATTGCTTTGATGAAAGAGATCAAGCCTATATTGCAGACCAGGGTTCATTAAATCCACTCAATTCAAGAAGCAGATTTTCTTCTTTGTCTTTAAGCTTCTTTTATCCAGGGAAGGTTTTGCTGAGCATGCATGCTCTTTTCCAGCTAAACCCTGTTCCTCATTAGTACCAGTGCATATATTCACACCTGGGAGCTACCCAGTCCAACCACAAATCTTTCACTGTTTGCCAATTAGCATCTCTATTTAAGTCTTTGGGGGGAAATGCCTTGCTTAAAGTGATACTCCACCCAAAATCTTTTTAGTATTAAACACACATGCCCTGTAGACTTGAACGCCGGCTCTAAAAAGTTTGTAGTTCTCTTCTTTATTGAGGACGGCGGCTGTAGTCATCTTGAATCAACTGCATTTATGGATTTCAAATGTAACCCAGTTTCATGGCAAGACACAGTATCAAGACACAGAGTATTGCCAATTTTCTTGCTTCTCCTCATGACCAGCACATGCATGTGTGGTTTGTGGGGCCCCCATCTGCTCTTCTATTGGTCAGAACCGCTCAGTCCTAGCTTACTTTATGAAAGTGGAGTTAGTATGTGTCTTAATAGATTTGGTTAAAAACATACATCACTCACACTGAATACATACAGAGTATATCCACTCTTTGTATGTGTGTTTAAATCGGGTGTGGTGGACAAAACGTGTAGTAAATGGCAACAGAGTCAGTGGGTTCATGGAAAGGGTTAACAAGTAAGGTCAGGGTTGTGGAAAAAATGCTAGAACGAGTGAAAGGTTTTAAGTGGTCAGGGTGTTCAATAAGCTGTGTGTGTGTGTGTGTGTGTGTGTCTGTGTGTGTGTCTGTGCGTGTCTCCATGTGTTTTTGTGAAGTAATGCGTGGATTTGTGTGTATATCCCTCTGAATCTGCCTGTATTTGTATGTGTGCATGTGTGTCTTTCTGTCATGTGTACATGTGAGTGTGTTTGTGCACCTCTGTGTGTGTCTATGTGTTTGTGTGTGCCTGTCTTTCTGTGACCCTGTGCTTGTGTGTGTGTGTGTGTGTGTGTGTGTAGAAGGGCTGTCAGTTTCGGTCTGGTAGTCAGCATAATTAGAAGTCTCTCTTTTACCCCTGTCTCCTTCTCGCTGTTTCTCTCTCTCCTCCTCCTCTCTTCCCTCTCCCCTCCTCTTACTCTCCCCTCTCTCTTTCTATATTTCTCCGTCTCTCTCTCTCTCTCCCTCCCTCTCTCTCCTTCCTACACTCTCTCGCCTCTACCCCTCTGAGTGATGAGCTTTAAATCATCCTTTCATTCTTTGCGCAGTGATGAATGAGGAGAAATCTGTCCTTTTCTCTCTGTTTATTCTGCTTTCCATCTCTGTCCTTCTGTCCCTATTTCGCTCTTTATTCACAGCACCCTGTATCCTAACTATTCAATTTAATGAAGTTACTCCATTTAGACTAAGACACCCTCCAATCTGTTAAGTTCTGATACAATTGTGATGGACTTAGTCATATTTTCTTGTGTGGACTGTAGACTACAAATTGTGGGGTTCATTTCTGATAGCTTTACAAGGTTTCCTTACACAGTTAATTGAAAGTAGAAAAACAGCAAAAATTTAAAAGATGGGCTAAGACTTTCAGGACATTCAGAATGGTTGCCAGTTAGTTTGAAATATGTTGTCAAAAGGGAAATCTACTCAGGTACTGAATTTGTTTTTCAGCATTTCTTCCTTTAAAATCACTGAAAACATTTTAAAACTGAGTGTAAGATTTAACCGCCTTTTGGTGCTAATGCATACCCTATGGTGGCCTTATTGGGAAAATAGAACTGCAAAGATCTCCTTGTTTTTTGTCATTACTTTATGAACCACCAGGTGAATTAATGGCCTGATTCCCCACACACCAGTGTCAAGGTTAAATACACTACATACAAAAATACACTTTAACCACTAGAGGGATCATTTAAAAAAAGCACATAATGAAATGCTTGGACCACATGGGACAACAGAACAGCAAATAAAGACATAGCTCTTAATACAGTCAGAGTATTAAGATCACTAAGAGCATGTCTGTAAATAACTGGATGATTCCGTTTTAAAGGTTGATTCCAGACGATGAAAAGTAGTAGTTACTAATGTTACAAAAATAGCTTTACCTTTCCATGTAGTGTCACTCCCATGCATGTGGTGCCTTGCGTGGGAAAAAAACGGAAAAAAGGATTTACAGTGTGAATTGCACATCCACAGTGGCACGCAAGCATGTAAATAACACGTTTGATGTTTACAAAAAGGATGTTTTGTTGTTGAGAACGTTTGTAAAAATGTTGCTTTTCACCATATTCCCATGGTAGTTACCATTTCCACAGAATATTACCCACGGGTCGTTAAAGCCACATGTCCTGTTAAGTAACTCCTGACTAGTCTAATCGTAGGCGCATAACTAAAACTCACCCCTGAGAGTTCAGTAAACACCTCACTGAGTGCATCATCACTCTAAATAAAGTCCCAATTGCACTTTATATTGTGCTTAATTTACTGCCTCTCTGTAACATGTGACAAAATAAGGCCTTTGTGTGAGTCCCTGTCTTTTTCCTGGCAGAGCAATTCCTTCTTCTCTGGTAATAAGGTTCTATTATGAGCTTAATCCTGAATCCTGTCCTCATAACCACTCTGCTTGAGGCATGGCTGCATGTCAACAAACTGGGTTACAAAATCTTGATTGCAGTCACATATGCACCAGTCAGTCTGTTTATTTGGCTGTAGGAAATATTGTCAGCCATTGAGTAATATTCTGTTCCAATCCATCATTTTCCTACAGATGGAAGTATGCAAGATTTCTTGCTCCTTAAAAAGAAACCCAAAAAATGTATTATTTTGTGGTCAACAGTGACATACCATCTGAAACGAGGTGGTAGTAGAATAAGAGTAAAAGTAATTGTATAGTTGAAATCATCATCACCAATGAAATTATTTGGAGGCATTAAATTAGTAGGCTTCAATTTTCAATAATATCTCAAAGCCTCTATGTCTTCATGGTGGACAGTGTTTTATAAAGAGTCCATATCCATAATAGCCATAATTCATGAACCAATATTAGAAATATCAGTGATTTTACTCATGTCTTGAGTGCTATCTCGGTCATGCAGGGGTTGTTACACAAGAGTTTGATTAAAATAGGTGGATAGAGGTTCTGATAGGTCTGCCTTTTCCTTTGTAATTGTTACTGTTTGTTGTCCTCAGGTGAACCGCTGCTTCCCAGAGCATAAATCCCATTTAACTTTGATCATGAAATTTAATTCCTGTTGGGAACCACATGGATCTTCCCTTTCTGGATTGGGTCAAAATAGCCATTCAATAAGTTGTTTTCTTGCTGTGCTGTGCACAATCTTTTTCCTGCACCGTCTTGTAGAAGAAAGCAGGCGAGACGGGCAGTGGCATTTCCAGCCCTTTGTTTTCTTTTAGGCAAATTGAAACAAGCAAAAGGTGACATGGATGTGTATGTTGTGAATGTATATGTCAGTTGAAGTATAGTTAGTTTTGTAGGCCTGTGTATGTGCATATGTGTGGGCGCTCTCATATGGCTCTGCCTGTCCCTCCAGGTTCCTCGACATCTCAGCTCTGATTGGGTGTGAAGGGACAGAGATACCGGCCCTTAATTGCAGCTCTGACTGCCATTGGTCATTACATCCATCACTGTGATGGTCTTGGAATTGTGTGGGTAAATGAGGGTTGGACAAACACACACAGCCACGCAGATGCACACATATATATGTAGACACACACACACACAGTTTTTTGGTTGGGGTTCTGTCTTGGATAATTGGTTGGAAAAGCATCCAGCAGGATCACCCTGCTGTCCCTGTGGCCCTGACTGCCATGATAAATAAAGAGGGCTCATAAACATGAAAGGCAGGGGGATGATCATCCTGATTTGAGCTTTGCACTCAGAGGAGATCAATTAAGGCCTGGGAGTTCAATGACTTTCAACATACAGTAAGAGCAATTTTCAATTAAACACTTTCATTTAAACTTGAAATAATACACTAAAGGCATACTGCTGCAGCATCAAAAGCTATTGTAGAGCTTTTTTCTATTCCTTTCTTTATTTCCAGTAATATAAATTTGAGGAGCTGAAATACATTTCTATTATGTATGATCATAAAACCGACAAAAATGACACAGCCACACTGGATAAGAGAATGTCAAATGCAAAAAAAATCAGCAGACACAGGTATAGAGGTATAGTGATTTGCAACACTATCTCCCAGAAAGAAGACACAGGATCAAGCCCAATACAGCAGCAAGTTTCTTCTCTGCTGTAGTGTCCTTGAGCAGGATGATGCTAAATCCCCACCAGCTCCAAGGGTTTCTGCTCTGTAAGCTGACTCTGCAGTCTCACTCCCCTGTGGAGTGGAAGAAGTGAAGAGTTTCTCCGTCGGGGATCGATAGAGCATCGCAAAAAAATGCCCTGGACTGACTTCACTCCTGGACACTCCAAGGTTTTCATCTAGCACCTGTGGTGTGTTTGATATAAAAGGATCATTAAGATCAAAGGGAGAAGATAATGATCCTGATGTGAACCTTAAAGTCCAAGGAGATCAATTACATTTACATTTTACAATTTAGGCATTTAGCAGGCTCTGTAACCCGGAGAGATTTAGAATAAGTACAGCAGCAGAATTAGCTTCACTTCTAATTTATCAGTACAAGCAGCCTGTAAAAGGAAGTGCAGAGGATAAAAACAAATTCTACACATGCCTCCTCTTATCCAACAGTCCTTTCCAAAATATGATAATATCAATGTTATAACATGGCTACAGAAAACCATTTTAACCTATTATGCAAGGTGGTATGCACTGCAATATTATCATAGAAACAATAACTCATGCTTTGTAATCACTTAACTCACAGGTGAGCCTAACCTAGACATAGGTTAGTTAATATCTAACCTAGTTAACTGGCTATAAACAAACTTTAGAAAATGGATGATCATTTTAAACATAGCTATATTATAAGCCTAATAATGCACTCTTAGTGTTCTGATATTGAAAATAATATCATTCATTATTGCTTGGATATCCAGCACTGTGACATTCACTTGGGATACACTTCTTACTGAAAAGAAGCTGAATTACTGTTAATTACATGTTTTGTATGTTGGGCTGCTGTCCTATGAAGAGAGATGTCAACATAATGCCGGTTGCAGTTGATTTAGTTGTTAGTTTTGCATCAACTCCTCTCCTCCTGTACTCTCTTTTCCTTGTCTCCTCCTCCTACCAGCCTACCACCACATACATAGAGCCATAATGAAGAGCCTATAGTAGCTCATTAAGATCTAGTAGTATTTATCCTCTCCCACCCTAAAGAAATCATTAACTGTCTTTGATGCTGCATACAGTGGTGTGTGCAAGAGTTTGCATTTGCGTCATCTCTCATCTGAATAGACACAGTGAGAGTAGATGTATATCTCTTTAAAAAAAAAACACATGCCTGTGTCCTTCAGTTATAAATTGCTGAGTCATGTTCAAAGGCCTTGTTAAAGCTGACTGACACAGACCTATTGTTGTCACGCATTTTGACATGTCAGTAATTGATTAGCAAAAACAAAGAAACAGCCAGCTTTTGATCTTTTAGAGGCGTACAGGGTGAATCCAAGAGAATGCACTGGTCGCTTATTGATTTCACCTATTAAGTCAGGTGGAACGATAGCTCAGTGGCAACTGAGTTTCCCTTCAGTCAGGGGACCTGGGTTCAAGCACCCCATGCTGAATGTGAATACCAGCTCCTGGGGTTCTGCTCTGAAACACACCCTGCCTCGTGCCCTCACTGTCAGGGAGGCCAGTGAAAAGATTATGTTCCTAGCAGCACCACAAACTAGAGATTCCTGGAGCTATAAGACTTTCTGTCAAATGCTTGATTCAACAGTTTTGGTGCTATTTACAGTATATATTCCATCAATATGTAATCATACATCAGCATCAAAGAACCAGGATATATCAGACCCAAGCTGACCTACTTAGTATCACTCATGCTGACTTGTGGCTTATTCCTACATTGATGTAAAGCAATCATTTGCTTCAGTACCAGACTGGCACTTTTTAGCGTTGTTACCTGTAAAAGAAATGAGGAATAGTGAACCATTAATATTGGACTGGGCCAGTAGGTCAGCACTATTCACTCCATTTATTTAAAAAAAAGTTGTGTAAAAATAATACTTGTAGTACCGTTGGGTTCAGAGGGATACAGGGTAGCAGTGTGTGTGCTTTTGTGTAACTAATAGTGCCTGTGTGCGTGTGATTTTTATTGTAAGATCTAACCCTGCAGTTGTTACTCAGTGTCTGTCAAAACTAAAACCAAGCCAACTCTGACACACACTGACTAATGCTAACTACATGCAGAGAGAAACACACATAGACACACTTGCACACATATGCAATCAAAGAATCCCATTGTCGCAGAAAGACACACACACAGACAGTCTGTGTCATTTTAATATTCTCTCATTGTCGGTGCTGTGTACTTTAAACTTCATATATTTTTGTTCTCTTTTGTCTCTTTATCCTCTTGTCTACAACATAGCAGCTGTTGTTTGCCACCATTTTCTAGATGTAAAAATAAATAAAACTATGTTAGAATAAATGAAATGTTCTCTCTTTTCTCTCCGTTTAGGTTTCATCTACACATGTGGCGGTACACTGAAAGGCCGAAATGGCAGTATAGAATCGCCAGGCTTTCCCTATGGCTACCCCAACGGGGCAAACTGCACCTGGGTCATTGTCGGGGAGGAAGGAAGTAGAATCCAGCTCATGTTCTTGTCATTTGCCATAGAAGAAGAATATGACTTCCTGTCCTTGTATGATGGACACCCGCACCCTGCTAACTTCAGGACCAGGTAAGACCAGTTTTTTTTGGTTGTTTTTTTTGTAAGCAAGGTGCCAAATTTTCAGAGCAGCATCAAAATCATGAAAATCTGAAAAACTGGCAAAGACAAAGTAGAAGTTTTCTGTTCTTTGCTAAGCCACTATGTTATTAAGACAAATTAAAACTGTATCTTAAACACTTTATTTAGTCTTACTTTCACAGCAAATTATTTGTGTTCAGCGTCCTCTAATCTCCATGAAAAAGTAGCACAGCAAACACAGCACAAACACCTGTTATGGCATATAGCCCATTGTTTATTATTAGGTTACCATTGATGTGCAGCCAGGTTTCATGTCTTTAAGCTGAAGCTATGAAAAGGTACTCCTTTGTGTTTTTGCCAATTAACGGTGAGCTGTAATGAGCTAATATGTTTACAAGATCAAATATTAGGGACCATGAATTCAAAAGGCAACTGAAAACAAATACAGAAATGAATGATTCTCATATTTTGAGTTTTGGTATGAATACACTTTTTAGAAAGCCCATACTGTTAACATAAATACTTGTTGTTTGAGCAAATAGAGACAAGATGTTATTGGTGCCGAGCTGGATTCTCTCGAGCAATACTGTTGCAGCGGAACAAATGACCCTGTATAGCAACAGGGTGCTGTCCTGCTGCAGTACAAAATTGCCAGGGCTCAATCAGTGGCACTGTGGTTTCCCTTTAGTTATTGAACTATTTCATCGAGCTTCGGTTGCAAGAAACACAATACCCAGAAAGAAACTAATTTCAGATAAGCTATTAAACTCTCCCTGCCTTATGATTTTATCAGGCAATCAATATTGCCTAATAGCATCTGTCTGTGACTCTATTCACATTCGACATGTTCTTTTAACCCTGCAATTAAATTATTATTAAGTTATTAAATTAACTGTGAAATGTGAAAGTGCTGTCTATTGAAATGTTAAATGCTAAACACTGATGGAGATAAGGTTGAAGTTTTGACAGCTGTTGCTGCACAAGTTGGTCCACAAAAAAGTTCTTGTCACCTCTCGCATGCTCTTAATCCAAGTACAGTTTCAGTTTTATTAAGGTTAATTTTATTAAGGAGTTTTCGTAAAGGGAATATTTTTGCTTGTTTATACACGCAGAAGCAGCCCTTGCAATTCAACTTTTACTTGTTGTGTGAGGTATTTGATAACATTTAAATGTGCTGAGTAAAAACAACAACTTGTTTTTGTCAATCAATAAAATCGGAAAGCTCTACCAAGAACCAAACACTTAAAGCACAATTTTATGAATGAAAAGTTCTTGCATCCAGCTAAAGTAACACATTCACATGTGCAACAATTCCTTCTCCTTTCCAATAGAAACAAAATGTTACAAACAATATATTATATGTGTTAACTATGTGAACAAAGACAATATTTTGTCCAGTCACAACATGACTTGATAATGTACTGATTAGCTGTTGTATCTGATCCTTGAATCAGCCTTCTCTGTCTTGCTCATGTGTGATTCTGTGGAAGCAAGAGAAATGAGAAACTAACTGTGAATGAGCTCTTGATTTCATTTTGGATCCCGTGGATGTGAACATCCACCTGGAACTAATTCTTGGAAACAAGAATATCCAAGCTGAAAGCAAGGAAAGCTTCACACAAGAGGCTCTTCTGGTGGCTCCTCTTCTTCAAGGCAACAGCACTTGGCCAGTATGATGAGGGATGCAGAAACCCATGGAGGAAGCTCTGTTTGTGGAGCAGATCCACCCAACAAAAGAGAAAACAACTGAAAAACATGCCAACTCTGTGGCCCAAGAGCTGTTCAGACCAGCATGGTTTGCAACAAACAAGTTCGTTTGCAGGTCACATGCCAACGCTAACACATAATTCAACTGCAACTTTTGTTTTAATACTTTGAAGGCCATGAAAACCTATTTTCTTAATCAACTTTATTTATATGCGATTGGATTCTACACGAGTACGCTATTTCTCTCAAGTTATAAACAGTTTCACATTAGAGATCTTTAGCACCATTTGAATCAAAATTTAATGACAGATGTGGCTGTTGTTTGTTTTTGAAATCTGATCAAAAAACACGCACACAGTCACAGTGAAGCAGATTAGCTATGATTTTGAGTGTTAAAGGGTTAGTTTGGATTTTTTGAAGTGGGGTTGTATGAGGTACTTATCCATAGTCAGTGTATTACCTACAGTAGGTGACGGTCGGCATGCTCCCACTTTGGAGAAGCAGACTGGAGTACCGGCAAGGAGGCTAAGCTATGTACTGCCGTGGACAGGGACAGCAGCAAAAATGTATTTTCGCCACCTTGAAAAAGGACCAGCTAAAAAAACCAGTATGTCTGATGGCAAGATAAAGCAGTGAAAATATTCTAAATATAGCGTACACTTAAAAAGATATTGATTTTTTTTTAGGTGGGCCTTTTTTTAGGTGGCTAAAAATTTCTCCTGCTGACCCCGTCCACAACAATACATAGCTTAGCTTCCGTGCTGGTACTCCAGTCTGCTTCTCCAAACTGGGAGCGCGCCTACCACCATCTACTGTAGGTAAGACACTGTCTATGGGTAAGTACCTCATACAACTCCACTTCAAAATCTGAACTATCCCTTTAAACTCTTAAGAAATATATCTAAGGATTTGTCAGGAACACAAAAACTGGAAACATCTATCAAACACAATACAAAGAGTGAATACAAATCTGTTTTCCATCTCCTACTTGCCATATTACAGCTGACTGTTCACTGTCACCTCAAGTGACTGCAAGTAGCTTGAATTGCATTGGGGTGCAGGAACTCCCACTGTCGATGGGGTTCTGGCTGACGTCAGAAATGGATTTCTTTAATTACATCAGGCATGGATGAGGCAACTACTACTGACGTAGTGCTGGGCAAGAAAATCTGGTTTGGTTCAGTTGAGGAAAGAGGATGTGGATCATGGAGGGATGAAATGAGTCCTCTTGATACTTGGTCGATTGCTGAAAAGCAATTCTCTGGCTGTGGGGAATGAACCATGTTCCTTTGGTTCAATGGGCATAATTTCTAATCAGCCAGCTGCAATAATCAACCTTTCTCGGACAATCCGGTGGCTTTTAGTGCTCAAATTGCCATACAGTGTTAATTAAACAAGGGAGCAAAAGAATAGAATAGAATAGAGCAGAGCAGAGTAGTGTGACCATGAAATTTTCTTACTTTTATGTTATTCCCAATTCTGCAGGGAAAAAGAGAGAACAAACAGATAGGAGGAGAGAGAAAGTGAAAGATGCCCTCTATGCTCTTATTGGTTGATTAGGATTTCCTGCTTATCTGAGATAACAGGAAAGGATGTGCTGTGCAAGTGTGTGTGCACATGCATTCACGTGCATAGGTTGTGTGTGCGCACGTGTCTGTGTGTGAAGAAGATTTATGGTTTGCATAGTTACAATCGCCCCCGCTAGTTAAGCCAAATTACCTCTGCTGTCTCATTCTCTCTCTCTCTCTCTTTCTCTTTCCTTCACTCTCTTTCTCTCCTTCACACACACATGCACCCACATGCACACACATGCACATGGACACAGGGCAAAATGGTGATTAAAAGGTCCGATCCATTAACAAGAAAATGGTAATTATGGGGAGAGTGATTAACATGGATCACACACAGACACATATGTGCCCACACAGTACACAAACTTCAGATACACACAAGTCAGATCTCCTTTTTTTCCTTGTTGGTGTCATAAATGTCACTGAAGGTCATGTATTTCTGAGTTTCACTACATACTCTTTAATCAAAATTTAAAAGTGAATTTTTCAATGGTACATTTTCATAACGAGGTAAGGGCACCTCCCTTGATTACTGCATGTTCTAGAGCCAGCTTGGCCTGTTGACAGCACAGCAAGCATGCACTTGTGCGAAACGTCTGGCTGATGAATCATATTATTAACTGACTTTCATGTCAAACACAGATTCAAGCAGTGTGAAATAACAATTCCTCTCAGTCCCCCCTCGATTATTTATTGACTCTGGTTGGAAGTTGGAATTATTGACTTAGTGTTTTGAACCTTGGGTGGGACTTGTCTCACCTGTCCACCCTCTTCATAATGTCGGTAAAACAAACAGATATGATGAATGGAGCCCGTCTTGTTCGTACTCTCGGCGCCTGTAGACTTTTGAAAGCCTGGACGCACACTCACAGTGTGATCCCAACATCTAAAACACATTAATATTGCATAGGACCCTAAATTACAAATTTCATGCTATTGTAGTTTGCTTTTTGGTCAGCAACAAGTGGGTCAAAGCAGGCTTAATAGCATTAAGCGTGTCCTCCAACAGGTTTTGAAAAGCATATATTTTATCTAACATTCTTTCTGTAATGCTGTCTTTAACTTGGTAATATTGTCCATGTCTATGAATCCATTCCAAAAACAAGGTACCCCATGTGGCGTCTCTACTGCAAAGTTGGGAATACCTGGAAGAAATGTGAACTAATAAATATGTAATTGTACTAACAATTTCCACTCTAGCTCTAGGGAGAGTTTTCATAATAAAATTGATAAAATGTTTTAATTAGGGCGATTAAACTATTTAATGAAACATAGTTCCTCATTAAAATACATAAATAATCTAATTGATTGTGTTTTTTGTTGATCTCATAATCACTACTGTATATGAGTGGTCCAACCTGCCTTCATTAGGAAACATTAACAATGGAAAAACAAGGCGAGAGCCAGAGGAAAAAGACAGACAGTGTGTTGTGGGTACAAATCTATTTGGATTTTCTTTTTAAACTACGGTACAGTACAGTACCTAAGACACATTAACCTATAACATAGCCCAGTCTGTATTATGTCGATATTGGATGATTTTTCGAGACACGATTTATGTCCGTTATCAACAATTAGTGCAGAGACTGGACTTTTCGTCTCGGCTTTTCAACAATGACAATCTTTTCCTAACCTTAACATAGTAGTTTATGTCACCTAACCTTTATTAAAGCTTAGCCATACTGCACTTTCCATGCAGAGATATTATAAGACTAATTAATAAAAAACATTTGCAATAAGGATTGAAAAGACATAGTCGTTGAACATGATCCAGGCCCTTAAAATACCGTAGTGATATCTGGATTTTGATTGTGTTTTGACATCTTGTTTACTCTAGCTAGCTCTTCATCTACAGCTTGGTGTTGTTTTTTTTCCACCTATTAATTGTTTTGATTACACAGACTGAATCGACTGACATTTTTCCACATTAATTAATCAAAATGTGTGAGGATTTTTCTGTTTTCCGTGATTTGCCAACCTCCATGGAAGGATGGATGGAAACATTCTGCACATTCACTCAGCACTCAGTTATAATCAATGTCCTCTTTTGATTTCTTTCAAGACATGTTGTTTGCATGGACCACAGAGTAGCATTGTTTTTCATAGCATTGTTGAGGTTTATGATCACTGTCTGCTGTCATTTCAACTCATTGACATCCCTGTCAGTTTATTTCAGATTGAGGATGACTCCTCTTTGCTTTTATGGCTGCCTGGGCACCAGGATAATCCAATAAACCAGCCATAAATGTGATACTAGTGTGCATATTAACATACTTATTAACAGTGAAGACAGAATCACAAAGAGAAATGAAGAAGAAAACAGGAAAATGGGTGAGAGGCAGAGCTAAGAGGCAAAGATAGCGTGTTTGTATCTAATCATTATGAGTTATATTGGAGCCTCCTGAGGTGTGCTTGATTTATCCTCAGGTACGCTTAAACAGACAGTGTGACATTTGGAAATTAAATATGTTAATTGTCTTCATTGGCTATTTGTCACATTATGTTGATGACTCTTCAGCTTGTGGTTATCTCATGGTTTGAACGTCTATTTCTCTTTCATTTAATAGAAATGCCAATTTAGTTTTATTTCTCATAATAGTGCTTAACAGAGCTACACTTAAGAATGTCAAGGTAATTTATTTCAACAGCCTTAATACTTAATCATAATACTGTACTTAAATAACCTCAAATAAATACAGCACAGTTAAGTGGGTGTTCATTTCACGGATTTCAGTGTGTTTCCTAATCAATACAGTTTAATATTTTAATCATATTCATATACAAAAGTTGAATCATTGTTGTTTATTCATTTCTTGTGAGACTGACAGGCAAGCGCTGTTTGACTGGTTTGTTGAAAATTTGCATATAGTTCAACACTACTCAGCTTTACCTTGTCGCCTCAGTTGCTTTCAACCTGTCACTGTGCATTGTTGTAGCTGGTGTCTTCCTGCGTCATGAGTTGCCATTTGAAATGACTGGCTTCCTGTCACTCACCGATGTTTTGTCATAGTAAATGTGAAAGCCTGGTAAGGTCACGGCACATAAATTGTTGGAATAGAAGACGTGAATGGGACAACAAGTAGACTTCAGAGAATTTAACAGCTGTCTGAGAATTAATAATGTGTGAGCGCCAAGAGAGCATCTGAGAGTTTTTGGGCATGGATGGATAGATGGATGTAAAGTACTAAACGATGGGAGAAAGTACATGTCTTTCCTTGCCAGACTTTCAGGATTAAAATAGGAAATGACCAGATTGAGGATTTGATCCCCATGGCGAGTGGGACTGACTACATGTTGCTTACAGTTAAAAGCTTTGACAAAAGCTCAAATGCTAATTTGTCACTTCCGTCAACATGCAAAATAAAATCAAAAGGCATCATTTTTGATAATTGCAACAGAAAGTAGGTCACAGAATTCTGAAATAAAGTGATAATGGGATCTTGGAGTATGATGAATCAATTCACAGGAAACAAGGGAAGGTCTCAAAAGAATAATTGAGAGCAATTCAAAGACTTTGAATGCACCACTTAGTGAAACACTACATTTAGACTCTTTTGTGAATAACATCAACCTTCCCACCCAGACCTGAAAATCTGGTCTTATTTAAAAATGTATAACCGGGGGGACATGCTGCGACGAGGAGGTATTTGCAGCAACCCACATTTCTGTTAAAAACAAAATCAAGACAGCATGAGGAAATTAAATCATTTCACAAATCCAGGGCACAAGCCGGAACAATGTATGTAAGGTTTAGTAAAGTGAGAGGCATAGGCTTTAGGATTGTTATGAATACTAAAGAGGAGTGAAAATTGTGTTTATGATGTTACTATGGAGATACAGGCCCTGATAATTGTCATGATTTCCACTGCCATCATTATCCAGTATGACCGTCTCTTTTGAGACATGTAAAATTGATATTAGTGTTTCTTTTTTCAGCATCTTTCTTTTGCTCTCTCATGACTGAGCCCTTCTAATCCTAACATATTATTAATGCTGTGTTCATGTGAAGTGGGAATACCCAGTGCGGCACCCGAACAGGTGACTTTCTGGTGGTCATACAGTCAAACTCATTTGAAGTTTTGTGTGGACTTTAGGTTCCGTTGTAACTATTGTCTTTGCATGTGCACACTTGAGATGTAAGGTTACGTTTTATAGCAAGAAACTGCAAAGTCAGGCTAGCAAAAAACAACCACTGAAGTTGTGTCAGGTCACATATGAATATTTGATCAGTGCAATCTGTCAATCTGTCCGTTCCATCTTGTGACTATATTTGTTTTGTGCAAGCAAATCTGTTCTTAAACCATTTACTCAAGTAAACTAGGTTTGTATGGATACATGTCAACAGTCTGACTGGGTTCGATCTGGATAATCTCAGATCATTAGAAATGTGGTTAGAATGTCTGGATTACATTTATGCAGAGGTGAAAAACACAAGAGGACTTAACTGGTTTATTTGTGGTTTCAGAGAGATTCAGACGGGGTCATGCGAACAACTTATATTGGACACATCACAGTACAAGATTGCCATTTGATATCACAATCTTTATATGACATTAATTTTTAAAGTTGTGATGTGAGTCATGACCCTGTCGTTGTTTGTGGTTCACACTTTCCCAATTTTCCCAATATAAAACAAGCAGTTACTGCAACCAAGCATGGAGCGCTGCTGGAAAAACATTACCAATAGTGTAAATGCTTAACTTAAAGATATAATCTCAAAGATTTTATTTTAAATAAATGTCTGTTGCGTCACTATCTATCGCTGGATGATGCAACACAATGGTGATTGAGCCTGTGGCCCACTGATGAAAGCCCTTGCATTTGCAGCATTACCACCTGGGTGTTGGTGGCGACTTTCCCGGAAAAATCACAAGCAGCGCACAATTAGGCTTTTAACAAGGCTTTTAACGCAACAGACTCGCTCTTCAACTCACCAGTGTATGAAGCGGCGTACTGTTTTTTCCAGTCTCTGCTAGCATTGCGAGTAAACGGTTACTATGGCCGAACAAACAAAGAAAAGATCGATGACAGCAGACGATGAAACTTGAAACAGAAATTAAAGTGAGGTCCAAAAACACACCTGCAATTACTGCTTATGCCATAGGTGCTGCGAAACACAACAAAATGAAAATCTTCAAGATTAAAACGTTGGCCTCTACAAAAAAACATCTACACTGAAAGATAGGAAGAGATGCCGTTTTTTTCAAGTAAAGCCATTATTTACATATTGTAAAGATTTCCAGAAATATGCCAATTTTCCGATTTCCCCTGAATGCAGCATAAACGTTGCTGCTTGTTAACTGATTAACTGCGCAAATTCAGGTGTGAAAGACTGTTTCTCTTTGATAGCAGGATGAATTAAGTTTTCTATTTGGACTAATTAACTCTAGTAAGTACTATTATCAAAAACAAATTCCACCTAATTGTCAATAATTTTCATTTCATACTTGAGAAACTGTTAGCTAGCATTTGGTATAACGTTAACTGTTTAAATTTAACAGCTATTGCATCTAACGCTAGCTAACCTAGCTATTTCTGTATTAGCTAGTGCTAACATTTGCTGGCTCTTGCTAGCCTGCTGGCTATCTGAATCTGAGGCTCGAACCATAAGTTATACATGTCCTTATTTGATTCTGAAAGCAGGTGTAACATTGACCAGAAATGTATTATTTATATAGCTATATACATTATATATTCAAAGCCATCTTTGTCTCTTGGTATAATGTGACTTTTTTGTTGAATTCTTTTATGTTGCCACGTTCAAGACAAAAATAACAAAAGATTTATTCTGTGTCACAGTTGTGGAACGAGAAAAATATGTAAGGTTTGGGGAAAACAGCGAGCCCGGAAGCTTATTTTGTCAGGTGTCACCGCAGCAGCTCTGTGATGTGAGAGTATGCCGGGACTCCCGGGGCTAGTGGAGGAGCTGATGCAGGGGCATCTGTCTTCAGGCAGGTCAGTGAGTGAGTGGTTGAGGTTATAGGGGAGGAAAGCAGCACTGGAAGACAGGTGAGAGGGCAAAGGAACTGGTCAGGGTTCTGGCAGCCTGCTCTCTGTTGCTTTACTCTGGACAAAGAGGCATAGTGCAGTGTGACTTGAGTGTAGCCTAATGCTTGTCTTAACCCACTATCAGCCTGTCAGAATTTCTTCTTTTATGATTGCGGTGATTACGTTGACCATCTGTGAATCCTCACAACTTTTTGGGATAAGGTTGATTGGGAGTGGTATAACAATGCTCCTGCTCTCTGGATGCTTTGTGCAACTGGTCTGAAATCACTGTTATTGTGTGTTATGTTATCCTGATTACTGCGTAATTGTCTTGATATCCATGAGCCCCAACCAGCATAAATAAACACATCATAACATGGCAAATCAGCCTATTAAATAGCGTTTTCAGTAGTGTCTCTCAGGACTGACTCCCACACATTTGGCGTGACATGCTTTTATGCTCTGTGTCATGCTGTCAAGCTCCCTGAATGAATCCGACAACAGAATGTATATGGCCATTGAAGGGGCAATCTGAGAATACATAGACTGATACTACCAGGTAACAGTAGCTTTTATTTTTCTCTGCCTGTTGAGGTGGCTTTTAAAAACTAAGAATATGCTAATATGCAAATGGACTGTACTGTAACACCAAATGTAACATACATTTGGCTGATTTAGAATGATGTACTGTATAATGGAAGGAGCCTTCACACGCATCAAATGCACATCTTTTACGCCAGCTAGCGAGCTTAGAAATCAAACATCAAGAATCATATTCAGATTTTTTGAAACTGTAACTCATATTCCATTATTTTTAACCATAACCTCTGTGACTATGACTCTAGATGAGTTTGCTGAAGCACACAAAGAGGAGAGAGAAGGGATGACTGGAGAGTAGCAGATGAGAAATAGAGGATAGAAGTCCTAAAGTGAAAAGGTGTCCAGAGGAAAAGGAAGAAGAGGAGGAAAATGGATGAGCAAACAGAGAAAGCCCCAGAAGAAAGGACAGATGTTCAGGTAACCAATATAGCAACAGCAGAGTAGCTTTCTTGGCAGACCATAAATAGTACTGATGTATAAAATGTGGAACAAAACAATGTGCATAATGCAAATTATTTATAAAGTTTAGATAATGTAAAGCCCAGCTGCCCGGGAGCAATATTTATATCACAGTCCATTGGAGGTATGCTACAGAAAAGAGTGGGAATGAGAAGAGGGAAATCACCATACACAGCTTTTAACCAGATGTTCAGATGAATGTTTTAGGTTAAATAAGATTTGGAAATCCGGCTACTGTAGATCATATGAGGTTGCAACTGTAGTTGGAGTTGTTAAGACTGCCTGTCTGGGGTGTCACAGCTGTTTGTTGGAGTTCGCATGCAGCTTGTGTGCATGCATTTGTGTTTGTATATGTGAGTGAAACAATCTGTTTTTCTATTTTGCACATACAACACATTTTGTATACAGCCATGCAGCAGGTGAACTAGAAGTGATTTGGTTTGTGAAGCAAGTTGCAGCTTGAATCATGGCCACAAACTTCACGTTTTTCATTTATTATACAGTTTTTGACTGCCAGTGTGTTTGAGGATACTTTCTGCAGTGGGTCTGTGTATGTGACACTTGTAGTGTTAACTTCAGGAAGCAGTGTTATAACTTTTTTGCTCAGCTCTGAAACAGGCTATGTGTTCAGGCTTATGCTGCGTTATGTGTAAGCTAAAATAGTTGAAAATGCATTGTAGAGATTGTTGGTTTGAATTTAGTTGGCGACATACTGTACTTTCTGTATGTGGAAAATCTAAGGATCTACTTCATGTGTTTGTTTGCTTACTTTTAATCCATCAGTTTTTAGTATGGCTAGTCATTTATGTTCAATGGAAATCAGTCACAGTTTTCATACCGTTCTCAATTCTATAATGACATGAATTAAAATGCCTTGAAGCCACAGCACAGCAAAAGAAAACCATTGTATGTCACAAAAGGCAGGATCTGTTAAATCTATTCTACTTCTTTTGGGTTGCCATATACTGGCTAGTTTATTCCCTCTTTCCTGTTCCTGCCCTGACCCAGTTAGTATCTGCAATCCTCTACAGCACCAATTTTACACCTGGCTAAGTCACCACCACATCCTCCTACACACACAGGAGACATGCACAGAAACAGAAAGGCACATACACAAAGTCACAAAACTAAACTTACACAGAACCTCATGAATACACACACACACACACACACACACACACACACACACGCATACAGATAGACATGCACCTACTACACACAGGCGCAGAAGGAAAACACGCACAAACACAAAGGCCATGGGAAATAGCAGTGTGTGATTGGTGTGAAAATAAGCAAATATGGTCTTTGATGTTGGGACAATATTCCTGAGCGGAATTGAGCACACTTTTTTGGGAAGAAAGCAAGACTGTATATGTAGATGTATATGTGTGTGCGTGAGTGAGTGAGCAGTTTGTGTGAGTGTGAACCGAGGTGTGTTTACCCCTGAGGTAGTGGTATTTCATCTCTTCCTGCATCAGTTCTGCCCTGTAGGGGGTAAGAGGTGTGTGTGTATGTGTGTGTGTTAGAAGATCCAAATAGCTTTGCTCAGGTTAAAAAGACAGGAAGGAAGAGAAAAAGAACTCTTTCTCTTTTTGTGGCTTTTTTCAAGGCTTTTCTCCCTGCATGCCCCTGTGTCTGAAGCTCAGACCAGCATTTTCTTGCTCCAAAATCAGAATTACTTTATATTTGCCAGTGCACAGAATCTGTCTTAGTGACTTCGTTGAGAAATTAAACATGCAGTGGCTCAAATATAATAAACTGACTGCTATAAGAACACAGCATAACCTCCAGTACCAAGGGAATTGTACAGGAGGCCGTAAAATTCTCATATATCCCTTGTTAGATATCCTTGTTAAATCAACATAGTTAATAGAAAATTGTGAAGATGTACATGGACTATACCAGATAACAACAGCCCACTTGTGTTGGACAAAAATGAACTTGCAAAAATCAAATAAATTCTGTCTGGGCAACTTTCTTGCTGCAACTTTTATTGCAGTGAACAACATTTTGGCACAGTGGGTGTCCGTCAGGTGTCCAATTTGGCATAAACGATCCCTGCAAGACAACTTTGAGGAGAGAAAATGTTGTGTGGACTTGCTTTGATTTGTGCATAATTGCTAAGCCTTGCACAGTGTGTAGGGAAACGCTGTGGGTGTGAGTGTATTTGTGCTGCGTAGAGGGATGCTTTCATTGGAAGTTGCAAAGCTATTTTCAGCCATTTAAGAAATCAGTAATGTCTCTATTTAATGTGAATGCAGTGCTGTGAAAAGGGCACATGACATTGAATTTGTGGCTCTACAGGGATGGTGTAAAAGCATCCGAAACTACAAATCAAAAAAGTTTTTTCTTCTTTAATACTTTGCTAAATACAATTTCTTCTCGTAGCTTTTTGTCAGCTTTTTTATGTCAAAGTTTACAGAGACACAAAGGAGGGAAGACAGAGAGAAATAAGGGTGTTATATGTTCTTTGAAATATAATTTCCTGATGGATTTAGCTCATCCATCATAACTCCTTTTCTTCGAATTACATAATTTCTCTGTTCCTCATTTTTACTTTCTCTCAATCACTGTCTGTATCTCTGAACTTAAGCTTTCAGTTCATTATCACTCCTGTCTTGATATACAGTCACTGGTATCATCTCTCTTTCTCACAATCTGTCTCAGTCTCAAATGTCTACCTTTCTCTGAATGATTATAATTCACTCTTTCATCTCTCTGTTTCTTAATGTCTGTCTCTCAACCCCTCTCTGTGTCTCTCTTTTCACAATATTAATTCAACCCCCCACTCCCCACCCCATCTGTTTCTCTCTCAATTCTTCCTATAAATGTCATTAATTCTGTACCGATAACCAGCTCTGTTCTTTTCGGCTCAGCCTGGCACAGATTATAATTATAATCATTACAATAACGTTAACAGCGCGGTACAATATTCAGGAGTCAAATCCCCCGGTGATATATCTCTCTTGAGTCTTTGGCGCTCCTGTTCTTTGTGTCATATTGTGGCCACTGTAGAGATTATGTCTGCGTGCATTTAATACACCTGGGGCTGCTGTTAATTGATTTTTTCCCCTCATTTTCTGTGAGTGGTCTGTTCAGTTTTATGAGAGAAATGGGGCTCCATTTCACAGCCTATGCAATAACCTATTCATTACAATGAGCAAATTTAAATGCTAACTACCTATCAGTGCTTGATTAACTTCTACTTCAGAAACTGCCATATGAACAACTTCATGTGTTTTTTCACATCTAATTATTTTACTCAGCCTCAAGTCATAATCAATGTAACACATAATCATGAATCAGTCAAGAAAACTCTAAACCCAGACTTTTTAAATATTCACATGTGTCAGAGATGTTAGAGAGGACGTGGAGCCCTATGCAGAACAACAAATGGAAACACATCAATTATTGGCAAAAAGCTAACACATTTTGAGTGAAATTGGACAAATGTGAACAAGCTGACCTCATATTTTCAATAAACTAAGTGATACTTATGACTGTAGAGAATATGAAACTGAAGATCCACTTAAAGCTAGGGTTGGCAATTTATTTTAGAAGCATTTTTTGTTATATTTGTTGAAATTCTCTTAATATCCCGACAGCAATCAATAAATCAAATGCTCTGACAAAAAAAAAATCTGTGGCTGTCGCAGGCCTGTAATAAGCCTGCCTAATCGTTTCATTCGGACTGAATGAAATGATTGGACGGGCTACCTGCCTGTCTACATACGTACCTACCTACCTGCGCGCACTCTGCCCTCATTGCACATGACCGGAGTCTTCCACAAGGCTATGCGGCTAAAGCTAGCGAACTAGTGGCACAAGAATGGCAGAGAAAGAAAAGAAAGACCGAAGTAGAAAAGGCCACAACAAAAAGAAGTTGGATAAAGCAAGAGGTCAAAACAGAGTCAACATCGGTATGGATTTTCAATGATGGCGAGAACTGAGGGAGTTGAAGGGCCTGAAAAGTGACGCTGTGAGTACTAACAGTAGCCATGTTCGTTGTTTACGTTCATTATGATAATGTTAGGTGTTTTCAAACATGTGAATGAGACATGAGGTAGTTGGAAACGGTTAGCGATGACAACGATGCGTTGCGCTCCTCTCCCCAACACTCCCTCGTGGTCTCGTCCTCCAGCAGTAGTCATGCAGTGCCCATTCATGTGTTTTGAAGGAGTGGCTTTAAAGGGAGGCCTGAAGGGGGGGGTGGTTGGATACTTTCAAAATCTAGCTTACTCTTGCTGGTTTCTCCAACGTTACCAACCCTAGCTTTAAGGCTGTGAGATGCTGTTTAATGCTCCAAAAGATACTAGATTTTTTTTTTAACAAACTAGTTTTTCCAATGTCAAGAATGAACTTTTACACTCATTATGAAAATAATGTTTGTTGGCAGTGCAACCATTTACTTGGAAGGACAAAGACAAGTACCGGTACCTACAGTTCTCCGTTCATAAATTTCATAGGTGACTTTACATAATATGAGCAGGGCCCAATATATTGTGCGGGCCCAATACTTATGGCAGTTGGCACTTGTCATGAAACCTTTAGCTTGTCATTGCAAATCTGAGTGTGGCAATAAACAAGACAATTGTGAGTGTGTGTCTGGTAAGAAGTAATGCTTTCCAAGAAAAATTAAGCTCAAGGTCAAGCTCTTCTCAATTTCAAATTGGACTATTGATACTCCAAATAAATGAATGATTCTGTGTGCTAAACCTGTTGAGTTGTGCATGGTCCTGGTGAGACCCACTTAGCCTTAGTCATGGCTGGATCTTCTTAACCCTGTTTGTTTTGGAGAGCAGGCTAATGAGAACCAGGGCGGTGTAACAAGTCAGCCAATATACCTTGGATGACTCTCCTGTCTGGTAATATTGACAGTCCTGCGTGTACACGTGTGTGTCTGCGTGTATTTGTGTGTGTGAAGTTCCAGTAATCCCAGTGGCTAAGCTGGTAATCCCCTCAAGCTGCCCATTAGCCCCCTGACACACACCTACACACACACATACACACACACACAAGCTCCTCCAGGGCAGTCACCCAGGTGTCAGGCAGACTGTTCCTCGGGGAGGGATCACTATGATCAGCCACAGAGCTGGCCCACTGCCCCTGGAGGGAGGAACGGAGACACTGGCTGGCAATACATACAGATTAAAGCGAGGGAAACAAAGGCAGAGGGAGAGATGAAGAGAAAAACACAGAAAGGGGTGGTGAGAGGGAGGGAGGCCAGATTGGGACGACTGGAGGGGAGAAGAGGAAAGGAAAAAAACTGGAAAGGGGTAAATGTAGGAGGAACAGACAAAGAAAAAGAACAAGGATTAAAAGAAAAAGGAAAAGTTATTTTTCTGTCTCTTTCTGCTCACTGAACTGGCCTCTGCATTGGATGTTGTTACCTAGAGAATTTTAAGCTTTGGGATACTTTCCCCTCCACTACTTGGACAAGAACACCAGATTTCTGCTATTTCGGCTGTTTTTTCGTCTTGTACAGAACAGTTTTTTTCCATTTCTGTGTATCCCCTGTTGTTGTTTCAGGTTGTTTCTGTCTCTGAAATGGCATCAGCTGATCTTTGCAGCACTGCTTCCTTTGAGTTAGTATCCTCAAACATGTAAACCTGAGCCACAAATGGACTTTCTGAAAAACACAATGCCTTTGTGGATATGATGACTTTGTTCCTGAAATGCTTCTTTCCCTTACTCAAGTGATAATCAGCGTTTGGACTCTCAGGGCCCTTGAAACCTGTAAAAACCCCTTAGAGTTTCAAATGTATACCTGTCAGTGATAAAATAAGCACTCTTCGTTATTTCTGTAAAACACACTTTTTATAGGTATGTGGTTTTTGTTCAGACAACAACGTCTTGCTGGAGTGTCGTAGCCACCCACCGTCCCTCTGGAGTTTAGTAGTGAACTGTGTAGGCAGGAAAAGACATACTTCTCTCATTATATGACGACAACCTCACTGAAGCTCTACTATTGTGAGTCATTCAGTTTGAACACTGAACCCATCAGTACTCTATGTTGACGTGGGACGACAGAGGCATCGTTCCCTTTAGTATGTCACATAACACAAACAGTGAGACACAGCAACAATGACTCATTCACACTGCGGGTATATTGTTTCTGTTTCCCCGCACCTCTTTTCTGTCTCCACTGCCATTTCTACACAAAATGTTAGAGATGGTGTTCTCACTTGGTTCAGCACTGCTTCATTTAAACTTCCTTGTGTTGGTGTGTCTATGCTTGTATGCCTGCGATATTCTCTGTCTCTCTCTCTTCATATACATGTTTCTTTCTACATGTTTCTGCTTTTATTGTACATAGCTGGTTCTATTTTTTAATTTTTTAACAATTTAGCAACCAGACATTATTTTATTATCCAGGTCTATTCAGCCATGTGCTGTATAGAGTTTTATTCTAGCCAAAGTTTACAGCAGGTAATTTCACTTATTAGGATTACTTAAGCCAAACGATTAGGTGAAAATCACTTGTTAGTTTCTGTGTTTGGAATGACAACCCTATAATACTAAAAAAAATCCACTAAAAGGAGTTCACAAACACTCACTCACAGTTTCATTTTGTTGATCAAAATGTGCTGCAGAAACCAGACATTTGTTTGCTAGCTAAAAGACCAACCATGTTGCAATAACTAACAATGATCAAATATATTGACTGTCAATCCCTGCTTCATGCCACAAACACTTGACTCTCTTCTATCTCAGTGTTTGCTGAAAGGTGAACAACTCTGTTTTTTGTCCTCCTGCCTTTTATGTCTTTCTCTCCCTGCCATTATTTACCAAAGTGAGTCCCTTTGATCTTTGTTTGTTAGTCATGATGAGGCACAATAATCAGTATGCAATTGTAAAACAATTAAGCGAGGAAAATGCATAAAATGAAAATCAATTGTCACCTGTTTTAAAAAAGATATACACTGTCTTTCCATGGGATGTCTAGCTGTCTCAGACTCTACATTTCATCAACTTGGGAAGAGTTTGCAGTAAATCAAGGAGCAGACACAGTTTTTGTGGCTCTCTGGACACTTCAGGCAACATGTATAATTTTAAGTTGATATAATTCTTTACAGCCTCTGTTTGAGATAAGACCAGACTTGTAATTCTAGGCAACAGCCGACAACAGGTGATGATTGGTACCCCACAAAATGGTTGCGTGGTGCCACATTCAAAAAACATGACAGTGCAGAGCTGTGCCACTGATCATTTTAAGCTTTTATTTTTTGTTGATCTGTGGAAAGTGATGCTGACGTGAGACTGCAGATTTCCTTATGATTTCATTAGGGTTATCTCTGGCTGGAGGCTTCAAATTTTCCGTAATAATCCTGCATTACAAACTGGGAGTGTGGAATTTGAAAGACATGGGCATTGACCAAGGAGTGAGGGTCTAAAAAAATCTGTTTTTTAAATAGCATTATGGAAATTGTAGGATCTAGGATTTTTAGAGCTTGACTCATACTATTAACCTAAAGTCAAGATATCGTGGCCTCTGCTACTTTGATTGTGATTATTCTTTTTTAAATGTGCATCTCACAAGTGCTTTAAAGGTGTAGTCTACGATTCTAATCCAATACACTTTTTGCTCGGACCGAGTCACCAACCCGTTCTCATTCCCAGGTCGTCAAATACTGACGCTTTGTCACAACTCGCGCTCGTGCACAGGACAATACTAATGCTGTGAGTTACTTGCATGAGTTTGAAGGAACACTGAAGGGAGGGGTGTATTTCTTTGGCTATTGAGTTCAAATATCAACAAGCTTTCCCCAGAATCGTAGACTCCACCTTTAACTCATACAATGCTAAATTAATTGTATCCATTTCAAGGTGCATGTCAGTCCCACACGTCTTACAGAAATTAGATATTTGTAAACACCCGTAGTAAAGTTAGTTCTAAAGCGTAAAACTTACATAATGTGACCAATTAAGACATTATGACATAAAATTCCCACCTAACTGGTGCTTAACACACTTGAGTTTTTTTTCACTTACAGTCTTGTGGATGGTGACATGATTCGTGGAGGGCATATATGTCTCAACATTTTCATCCCCATCTTGCCCTGATATACAGTACGCGGTGTGAAACTCATTTGTCAATATTCCATTTTAGTAAAACATTCACTACCTTTTAAAATTACATTCAATATAGCCATTTGGTTAATTGCTCATGTGTGCACACACGAACATGTAGATGGACATGTTTAAAAATTTAATTTAGGGGTCTAGTAACACTTTCAATCTCCAACCCGTAGGGAGAATCAGAGAATAGAGCAGAGACAGACAGACATAAGGAGACACAGTGAGAGTGAGAACAATGAGTTTCTCTCTGCTCTATTGCTCTCTCCATTATCCTTCAAGACAGAAGTACAAGAATTCAATTAAAAGACCATGTAGTGACCTTAACACACACGCACATGCGTGAACACACACAGTGTTGATGTATCAATTAATCACTGTCTGTCACTTGACCATTATAGCCTATATATCCTCACTGGACCATGGGAATCATATACAGTGTGTGTATGCGTGTGTTTGTAAAATGTCATTCTACTCCATAATGACCATTGTTGTTCCCAACTCTTAAAATGTTGTAAGCTCCAACAGACCCTCTAATAGGTCTCTTTTGTGTGGTTTTGTGTGTGTGCACATGTGTGTGTGTCCAAGTTATTAGTATGCAGCACTGTGTTCTAGCCTTGTGTTATTAAACATTAAAACTAGATGACAGAATATGGCCTGAACCCTGGAGCTAAAACTAACATAGTAGGACACACTCAGGGAAATGCACACATACACTCTGGCAACCTCAAGACATTCACACACAAAAAGGCATTTCAATGTCCATGGGAAGCTAAACCCATTTTATAGTTGATTCTTATAGTAGTGATTTTGAATGAAGAATGTCATTTATTTTCACACAATAGCAAATTAAAGTCACTGACTCTGGTCGGCCCATTGCTACTGATGTCATGGTCTGCACAGGAACTGAAGAAATTCACTGGCTTTGTGCCAGATACCCATTTCGCTTACCATTTTGTGAGGATAAAGTCTCATTTATTTGGTGCGCAACAGTTCATGCAAATTCTTTAACTCACATTGTATGTTCAATAGATTATACCTATATATACATATACCTTTGTAAATGCTGTAAATATCACTGCTTTTATTTAGCACTGTATTAATGGTATTTGTAATTATCAAAAACTCCCCCAAAGCCAGGCCAATGAATCACAGGACTTTAAGGTTGATAGCACCCCAGGGTAATTTTATGGATGGAAGCTATATTTTCTGGTTCACAGCTCTAAACAATACAATAGAAGAAAGTCCATTTGGATATTAAAATTAACAAACACCCCAACTGTCCACAAGTTCAGTATATAGTATCAAAGCATGTAGTGAAGTGGGAGTGAGAAGGAAGCAGAGTGACCATATTTTAACCCGAGTGTGAAGTTTAAAATGTTCTACTCAGAGCTGCTGCATTTCACTCCAACTCTCTGATTGAGTATCTGCCATTACTGCGGCTGTGGCAAAAAAAAAAATTTTGTGCACCAAATTGACAATTTTATAATATATATACACATTCATTGAAAGACTCAAAAGAGGTGGACTGTTTATGAAGGAACTTAAGCCATGGGAGAGACTGCCAGTTTTTTAAACATGTTTCCCAGAGACCCTGGTGTGTGTGTGGAAACCATACAGTCAGCTGCTGTTCAGTCATTAACTGAATCGTGGTGCGGGTCATTTTTATGTGTGCTTTTAGCATTCTTTGTCATTTTTTCCAACTTTAGTCCTGACATAAAGTAGATCTCAATGCAATTTCTAGACCTTTAGCATCAGCTTGTGAAAACCCTATCTTGTTGCCTTCTGATGATCACATCCTTCATTTGGTACATTTTGTTTTATCCATTGACTTCACACAGGGAACACAAGGGTGTGGGGAATATGCTTGTGGTTTTGTTGTCTTTGTTTTTAATTTGGATTTGTGTTTGTCATAAAAGTTATTTCACATAAACAGGAAAAACTGGGCCAAAAGCCTTCAGGCAACAAGCCATCTTAACATTCAACCATTCGCGTAGTGCATGCAAGCATATCTGAGTGTTTGCCAACATTTGTGTTCTGCATAGTGTGTAGGTTCGTTACTGTGTGTGTTTGTGTGTGTGCGCATGAGTGTACTGTTTGGCTCTGTGACACTTTGTGTTGTGTGGTCGTTTGTTGCCTCTAACAAGTCAAAGAGGTAGTTATTACCGGAGGCAAGGTTATACAGTATACCTCAGTACAGACAGACACACACACAAAAGAATACAAGGTTGTTTATTGCAGTAAAACATGAAAAATTGATAAGATGACAGTGGGACCACTAGCTGACCTCTACAATCTAACACCTCAAAAAAAACTTGTATTATCTCTAGCTAACAAGTGCCTCACTGAAAAGAAGCCATTTTACAGGAGTTGCCCAACAAGCTAGAGCTCACAGTTCAGTCTAGCATGGTTTAAATAATCACATTGCACACTAATACATTATTATTAGAGGGGTAAACAAGACTTGTATCCAAAAGCAGAGTCTGAAGGCAGAGCAGGTATATTTAATACTGTCTTTATTCATTTGCCTGGCAGGCACTCAAACATAACAGTCAAAAGTAAATAAAAATGGCTGAACAGTTCAACGTTAGCACCAGAAATACAAGTATAGATAACTAAAGGGCCACACCGCTAAGACCTAAGGAGAAGTGACATGTTTTATTTTCTATCAAGTATATTACAGTACGTAACTAATGAAAGGTTGATTATTTACAGAAATAGCCGAGTGATTGACACGATTGTAGAAACCAGCTCCGTTATGTGAAATATTTTGTGTATGTGTCTGTAAAAATGTTTGATATATATTCAGTTTGTGTGTAGTAAAGTGGATGTTTGATTATCATCATTTATTTACAAGTGATCATATACATTTGTGAATTTAGTTTTTCATATTTCATATATTTGTTATGAGTACTTACAGTTATTTTCTCCATAATGGGTGTGATCAGAAGTGCTACGGACTTGAACCTGTCCATCCATAGAGGTCAGTGTAGCAGTGCTTTTCCTCTCGGTTATTCTTAAATATCAAGTCGCAATGTTGATTTTCAAACACTGTAAAAAAGTTGACATTAGCATTACCTTTTTACCATTTATTGTCAACTCGCAATTAGAGTCAGCAGCAGATAGAATATTGACAGCACACTAGACTTGGGTCCCATTAAGCATGATATTACATTTTGCAAGCAGTTAAATCATAAATGTTGGGTAAGTGGAGTAAGCTATTTTAACAATGGCTTTATTATTCTACAAGTTTTTTGGAATACAATTTCTTTGGTGCAAGAGAATGTGCGTCTGCTCTGATGTTAGTCTCAACTTGTTGGTGAGAGTGTGTGTGTGTGTGTGTGTCATCTACCATCATATTTCTTCTCCCTCTGTCTCTCACCATCCCTCTCTCCATCTCATCCTCTCTTTTCTTCTTGTCTTCCTCCATCCATATATCTTTCTATTGACTGTCCCTTTAAGGGGCTGTCAGCCCTGACACCTCCCTTTTAAATGCCAGCAGACACATGCAATCTGTCTCTACCTATCTGCAAAATACAGGTGTGTGGACTTGCATGCACACACAACATTTCGTGTGCGTCCCTCATTAATGTGTGTCCCTTCCAGTATATGTATTCATGTGTTTGTTTGCCCCTTTCTATGTATGCGTGTCAGGTTTAATAGTAAATGATGGGGTAGCCAGCAGCCTAAACAAGCTTTAGCTCAGGGGGGCAGCACTCACTATCTATCTAACTGCCTGAGAGAGAGAGAAAGACAGAGAGAGAGACAGAGGGGAGGGAGGGAGAGGGAGATACACAACATTTATCATTTAATAGTGGAAGCAACAACTCCTTTTTCAACAATGGAAGAATACTGTTACTATTGAAAGTCTTGTGAGGAAAACCAAGTCCAAGTAGTTCTGCTTTAAAAATCCTCGTTTGTCTCCAACACAGCCAATCCAGGTAGTGGCTGGTGTTTCATTGTGTCTGTTGACATTACAGTTAGTCATTCTTTTTTAATCACAGCATGGTGCTGAGTCATTGGACTATATTGTGTAAGCACTGAATTCCTTTACATGTGTAATATATTCTTCCAGCCTATTTGCTACATACATCTGTGACAATTACTCGTACACACACAGCTTTATTTTGCCAGATAAATAGTTCTATTAGATATATTTAAAGAAATAGTGATAGAATGGAACATACATTCCAAATGTGTTTCAAATCTCGCAAAATCTGCATGTAAAGAACACTAGAGGAGTGAGTATTCTACTCCACAATTATGGATTGGGTCTTTAATGTGCTGTGTTAGTTCATGTCAGTCCGAGTCTCTGCATGTTTGTCTTGGAACCTCTGCGGCTGACAGGGAGGTTAATCCACTATTCAACCCCAGTCAGAGTGTCTCTCCTCGGGGGTGCACAGAGAGCAGCGATGGCCCCTGTCACCTCCAAATCTCTGGGACGAGAACCCCCCCCCCC
>NTHP01000268.1:206005-218754 GCA_003416845.1 Oplegnathus fasciatus | reverse complement strand
CCCCCTCCACTCCATGATGCACCACAAAAGGGCTTATCGTCCCTGGGCATCACAGCAATGCTGAGGGGGATTGGAAGGAATGGATGTTTGCACTGCTGGGTGCCAATAAGTGTGACAAAGAGTGACACACACACACACACACACACATATGGTCAGGCGCACGCATATGAGTAGGTAGGAACACACGGCCGACATATGGCAAGATAAAAAGAGGGACTGCACATGCACGCTGATGCACAGTTTTTATATTTTGAAAACACAAGCACATTGTTACGCATGCATACAGACCAACAGACAAAGCCATGCTAGCAGCACTGAATGCTATCTGCTGGAAGGAAATTGGTTTTCTTCCATTCTGGCCCTCAGTCTGGTGTTGTTGAGAGTGTGTGTCCATGTGCATTTGAGCATATGTGTATGAGGGCTGACGAGGTTTACTCTGCCTTTTTGTGAATCAATGTGGGTGTGTTCATATTTTGTGTGTTTTCAGAGGTCATTGAGTCTGAATATTTGATCTTTGATTCAATGTCATAGTTAAATATTTTAGTTTTCCTTTGCCTCAACAGATATGATATAATTTCATTCATTTTTGAATGGCCTACTGTAAGAGTAGATACAGTTAATAAGTATTCAGTCTTTTGGGTGTATTAAGTGTTTTATACAGCTTATCATACATTTCAGAGACTTTAGAGAGCTAACATCTCTTTCTGTCTTTCCCTCAGTCTCTCCCTCCCTCTCTCCCTTTCTCTCTCTCTCTCTCTCGCGCGCTCTCTCTCTGTGTGTCTGTCTGTGATGAATGGAGCCAGTCAATGAGTGGGGTGTAAGGGTGACCTAGCTGGGGGGCCTATGTGTGTTTATGTGTATCTGTATCTTCTGAATTTACGTGTGTGTGACTAATTTAATGGATAGCATGCCACCATGGTCAAGGACCCCCTTAAACACATACAAACACACACAATCACAAGCACACTGAGATACACACACAGAGCTCAGGGTGGGCAGTGAATGAGTGATTTACAAGACACACCAGTGACTATTGACCACATGTACTGTAACCTGAAAAATGACTGTGAGTGTATGTGTGTGTATGTGTGTCACTCAGGCTAGTGTTGTTAATCAATCACTCACTATAGACCCTGAACTTTGGACACGAGTAGAGGAAATAAATCTACTGACATGAAGTGGAAAAGTGAGAAGGAGGAGAAAAGGAGGAGGAGAGGAGAGATGACAGTTTTTTTGTGCTAAAATTACAAATATATGATAATATTTAACTAATGCTAAGCTACATTTTACATATTTTACTCAGGTTAAACTTATTAATGAGTAGATTCATTTAGAGTTGAATTTAAAGTACTGATTGTCTTTTCCCTTGAATTTCTTTATTTATCCCTTTGAGTAAACAGAGAGAAAGTTCAGTGTCAGTGATACAACACGAGTGCTGCAGCTATCACACATGTGGCTCCTTCCATTACAATATGTTACAAAGATACTCACAGGTTATCTTTCTAAAGCGTTTCAGTAAACTGTGATGACCTTCACTCATATTAATTTGTAAGTGTAATATATTTTCCAACTTTAATCTTGAACCCATGTTCTAAGTCTAAAATTGTTCTTTAAAGCAGTGAAGGCCACTTAAAAGTGTAAGTCATTTGGAGGATGCACTTCATCCTGTTACTCCTGTGAGGAAAGTGTAGTTATATTTGTTAGTAGTGCTCTCTGACTACCGTAGAACACAAATACAATGCTCCCACAACAAAACAGGCAAGCACACAGATGTAAAAACAAAGACTGCAAGTTTTAGACACCAATAAAAAGACAACGTAGACCGGCACTTAGACAGTTAGACAGCTGTCCTCAATCAACTGGTTCCAAATGAGACATAGGACAGATACATACTCAACCCAAAGTCAGAACCCTCCCCCATCCAGTCTGAAAAAAATGAACGGAATGAACTTTATGGTGTCTAGATGTGCATGTGTGTTATTGGGTGTGTTTGTGTGTGTGAGAGTTTGTCTGATGATCATATGAATATTAACTAGACACTGCATGATGAAACAGCACTGAAATAAGAGAAACTGATGTCCAAGAAATAAATACACCAATCAAAATACTAAATAACAATACTGGAGTGTGTGTGTGTGGGGGGGTTGATTAAACACAGTCTGTGTGGCTGTTAAATGGATCAAATGTGGCAGGTTCATGTTGGAAAAAGAATGTAGAGATTTTGGAGAGAATGTCATTTATAATAAGTTACAGTTTCACTTATCTAGTACATTTGAAAAATTGAGTGCCACAGTGAGTAGTCCCCCATGAAATGATCCTCAATCTACTTTGTTTTTATTTTTGTTATGACTAACTCGTAATATTAAAATACAGCACAGTATCATCTGCATATGAATATATTCAACATTTTCACATGCCAAAAGAAAACTGATTTAGTGGTAGATGATAAAGTTAACACATGCCACGACAGGTATAATATGTGACAGTTATGATTACTTTTCTGTTTGTTTTAGTAAAGCACAGGCAACCACAGAAACATTTCCTAACTAACAGTTTAGCTAAATACTTTTTTGAAAGTTTTTAGCAAAAGAAAAATCAAAACTGTCACAAAATGATTGTGATGCATTTTATACTTATGAAATAACATTTGAATAAAGTTGATATTTGACTCATCTGATAACATGGGACTATTGGGAAAAAAAATTTATTAAAACAAGTTTTTTCATTCCTGCTAAATTTAGTTGCAAAACTAATTTCTGCAGGCATTGAATAGGTGAAATTGTGTAATGACTCATTATTATAAGTCATAGTTATTTATAGAATTACCTCAACAGAGCAGAGAATGCTGCCCCCTCACACAAACAATTCACTTTGTTACTCTCTCCTTCTCCTCTGTCTGCAGTGAATGCTTTCTATGTTAAGTTTCAGCCATTAACAAAAACATCAGTTTTAGTGTCTTCCCAGTTTTGTCAGTTTTTGAGGTATTATATTTGTTTTGTCACATCTCTATATACTATAATCATGGACAAAAGACACATGAATAGAGGCTCAAACCCAAATAGTTTCATCATTTAAAAAATTGCACAATCTATAGAGTTCAATTTTGCTGATTACATTTAAGACAAAAGGACATTATACACACTGATTTATGATTGCTCTGAGTGGGAAGACCGGCAGAGAAAATAGTGTGAAGAGAGGCAGTGGGCAGGGGCGTTATTGGTGTACACATAGAACCTGCCTCACGGGAAAGAGAGACGAGTGGAAAGAAAGTAAATGGCCAGAAAATTGACACAGTTACCATTCTCCCAATGGAAAGAGTCAGGAAGAGAGGGAGGGAGGGAGGGAAGGAAAGGAAAAGGATGGATAGAGGAACACGGCGAGAGACTAGAGGAAGAGGAGGTTCAGAGCATTTTAGTTTGTGGGGTCAGGCCTTGGGTCAGTATCAACTCAATAAAATACACACAAACAAACTAAAATACAGATACACACATTCATACACAACCACAGATGTACACACTTTCTCTAGCTCACAGACAAACACGCCCAGTGGTCTCTCGGTACTGCCACTTTGGTGGTTAGGGACTGGTAGCTACACATACTGACACTAGCTGAGGGAAAATAAACAGGCTTTAACTTTAATATTGAGCTCCTATCTCCATTAATTCTGATGAGAAAAAAATGTAAATTGGCACTCAATTCTGTATTCCATTTAACAAGTATTTTGGCCTTAAGGTGGGTGACATCAACTGAGATTAAGTTGCATAACAATAAATATTCAAGTATCTCTGTAATACATAAATGTGTTGTAGGAAACTTTATACAGTATATGAGATTCCACCAGCAGTATTGCCTAGCAGCCTGATCTATCTAAGATCTGATTTAAATACAAATATAAATGTCAATGTCACTCTGTTCGTGAAAGCCATGTATTTGACTATTGTGTTAAGTATATGTTCAGTTGCACTAATCTGTGCTTCTGCAATATATTTGACTTGCTGTTTATAACTATGTTTTGTTACTCGATTGTCTAATAGTGAGAACATTGTGTGGGTGTGAGGACATTTTGGCTGATCCTTGAAGTGATTCTAGTTTTAATGCATAGAGCCATTTGTGTTGAGGTTAAGGTGCTGGGTTAGGCATTTAGTAGTTCCCATTAAGGTAGAAATAAGCCCCTGGGGAATAACTGCGCCATAACTCCATACAGTATCCTCAAATCAGTGTGTATGTCTGTGTCTGTGTGTGTGTGCATATCTGTACAGTATGTCTTTTTATCCAATGACCACCCTAAATATTAATCAAGAACAGCTACATTATGCATATATTTAAAGGATAGGAAAAGGCTGTTTTTGACCTGTGGTTGAATGCTTGGTTAGCTAGGATACTACCCAAACCAGCCCAAACTGACTGAAGTTAGGTTAGTTTGGTTCCCAGACTTCTGTTGGTCTTCCTTCTATGGATGAAGTTGTTTTTACTATATATTTTGTTTTATAGATAGTATGCTTGTTGTGAAACGAAAAACATGAGCCTATGTAAAGTAAATATAAATCCATATCCATATGGTCATCGAAGCTGTTCAGTAAGACAATGTCATTATACCAGAAAAAGGTTGCTGTCAGTGAAGAGAAGTGAAATGTAATCTACATAAACATAACTATTCATGAAATGGATCAGTTGCACTTCCAGGCAGGCACTCACACCACTCCCTGAATATACAGTATATCCAAGCATGTGTGAATGCATGTCTGTAGATCCTAATCAGACGACTCACTGATGTGATGAGACAACACAGTTCACATCACATATGACTTGATCTGAGAAAAAAAAATTCAACACAACACAACTGTGTACTATTTGTCTTGTTCTGTCCATCCTTCTTTCTTTTATTTTATTTTTACAGTTTATCTCTTCGACCCTGTCTCTCCTTCTTTCATGGCAGTAATGATAATGAAAAATCTCTTTTCCCTGTTGGCAATAAAGAGACCATCAGATACAAGGGAAGGAGAGAGAGAGAGAAAGAGGGAAGGAAAAACAGAGAGAGGGGGTCTGACAATCGCATTAGCCAGACTGCATGGTTGCTTTTTTTTGAGAAAATTAAGAGAATGGTGTGTCTCTATCTTTCTTTGTGTGTATATGTGATCTTGTGAGTCGCCCCTTATGTTTGTGTATGAGTGTGTGAGAGAGCAGAAAGAGCACTCTGCTGATATTAGCTGGATCTTCATTCACTTGCTAATGTGATTTCACTCTATACATCACACGCACATGCATACGCACATGCACACGCACACACACACACACACACTCCCACAAGAATAGACCTTGAATGTCAGACACCCTCTGTTCCATCTCTCTTTCGCTTTCTGTAAAAGAATTTTGGTTTTACCTCATAAATCTCAAAACACATAAATCCAGAGATAAATTGTTACATAGGAAATAGAGTATACTGGGTGTGTATGTGTATAAGTGTGCATTTGTGTTGAAAGTTTGTTTCTGCAGGAGTGAAGCATTACAAATAAGATATTAGACAGGGAGCGGATGAGAAGGGGAATGGTTTAAAGTTTATTTACATAACACAATATTTCCTTTTTTTAATGCTAGTTGTGTTTTTATCAAGAAGCTCCTTACAATACCATGAATGCACACACTGTTTCAAAAGGATATTTCATTTTCTTTATTTTCATTGGTGAGTGCCTTTTGGAACAACACATCTTGTTGTACTGTAATTTGACAAAGATATGTCAAGCCGTACACACAGAACATGCAGCCAATGTCGGGGAAAAAATGCAAAAAATATGCAAATATGTGGGGGTGTGGCTAGCTTTTACAATTTTGATGCCCAGAAGTGCAAGTGCTAAATAATCTAAAAAAGGAGTTGAGGCAAGATGAATAATGTAAAAGGAGGTATGTATTATTAGTAGGTGGCGATGGGGCAGGCATCAGTCAGATTATGTCACACTTGAATTCACGTTTTAGGAGGAAGTCTCCCTCACCATATTTACTCCACATAATGTGTCAAAGTAGAATACAGTGATATCTGTGCATTTACACTGCAACTACCGTACAGTTACTGCACTAAAAATATTTTTTTCTGTCACCTAGTTGTTTACTACAGTGATTAAAATGCTAGAGTCCACGTTATCTTGTTTGCCAATAGTTATGACATGCCTGTCTCTTTGATGGACAGATGACAGTTCATGCCACTGTTCTATTTGTGAAGCATTACTGCCTCTGAAAATAGTGTTTTAGGGTACTTTCACACCTGTAGTTTGGTAGACTCGGTGCGATTAGGGGGTGAAGTTGTAGCATTTTTTATTTGATTCAGTCAACGTTCACACTGTACTTAGTCAAGCGCACCAAACATTGTAAACAACTGTCACACAGTCGAAACCAATGATCATCTATTGGACAAAATCCAAGTGAAACTCGCAGACACTTCCTGATCTCAGAAATAATGGAGCAACACCAAATTTATGCTGTCTTGGGTTTTTTGGTTTTGCTTTGGTGTTTCCATCAATCAAATGCTTTAGAAGAAGGCGAACAATATGAGCAGGTGACAAGACAGCGAGCTGTTGAACATTTCATTCTGAGAATGAGATGAGTGAGACAGTACCGTAGGGAGAAGGCGGGCCCTGATGACAAAGAGGGATTATGATGTGTTGTCCTTGTTATACAGACGGCGAGTGAGGTATGGTCATAATAAGTTATGGATTTAAAGGTCATCATCTGCAATGCACTGTTTTTTGGTTCACTTCCTATATTTGAGTCGAATCGCGTTGACCCACGTTTTCAGGGAGACCAGAGTTCGGTTGTTTGGTCTGCACCAGAGTTCGAATGAGGTTTCACACCACCCCAAACCAACCGGACTATCCAACGAAACGCTCCAGGGTTTGATTAAAATGGACCAAACAACTTAGGTGTGAAAGCACCCTTACGGTAAAGGTGCACTATTTGGTACACCTAAAGAGAGAACGCCTTTGGACTGTACACTGTGTGCCACGTTTTCAAAATGTGTTTGTATGTCACCAAAATGCTATGTGGGGATGGTTCTACACTTGTGATCTTGCCATTACTGCTACTGCCAAACTCTTGTGCTTTTCTGCCTCTTCCTTTACAAGTGATTTGCATTTTTTCCTGCTTTTAGGATTGCCAGATTGCAGAAATGGCATGTACCGTATTGCTACACATCTGTTTCAGTGCTATATACAGCTGAAAAGTTTGCATGAGAACACATCATTTCCTATTGAGGTTAAGCGTCATGAAATGCTGCTTCATTACACGCACATCATGCTAACATGCTTACGGTATGTTGGGAAACATTGTGAAGACAGATAAAAGATGGCAAGGGGAAAGGAGATCAAGAAGGGCAGTGAAATAATAGAAGGAAAGCAAAATTTTAAAGGATGAAGAGAGAGAAGAAGATATATCAAAAGTTAAGAGATGAGAGGAGAGAATGACCGAAAATAGGAAGGCAGAGAAATACAGATAAGATATTAGGATATAAGATAGGAGCAGAGGGGAGATTAAAGAGATGATTGGGGGCTTTTAAGAAAGTGGCCACCATTCGTACTTTGAGTGGTATTGGACTAGATGAGAGAGAACAAAGAAATACAAAGGGAGTAAGTCTGTTGAGAAACAATAATCAAGATGCAAAGACAGGCCAACTGAAAGAAAGAGGGGAAACTGAAAACAAGGGAAAGCAAATTGACAAGGGAAATGGAAGCATGCAAGAAAGGGTGAAGCACAGTTTTTATAGGCAGAAAGGTGGTCGGACAGAATGATTAGTGAAAAGTGCATGAACACTAGGGGAACCAATTCAAGATAACAACTGGAGAAAAATAAAAGGAGGGATGGGAGATGGCAAACGAGAGGCGAGATAGAGAAAGATGAGAAGAGAGGTTAGGATAGGGCAGACAATGAATACAGTAGGAAGGGGGAGGAGGTGAGAGGGTGAAAGAAATAAAGAGGAGGATGAGGAGATGAAAAGATGTGAGGAGAGGTGATAAAGTAGGTCCATAATGGAGGATAAAAGCAAGGTAGGAGGGAGAAGAAGATGAAAGAAGGGTTGAGAAGAAGAGTAGATAGAGGGCTGAGAGAGGGCAGGTTCTTAAAGAAACTGCTGTTGTTTTTGCAGATAGAAAGCTTGAAATGTGGAGATATAATTTCTCTTGCCACACTCACATTCGACAGTAAGAGATTATTATTAACAACTCGCAGGTACAAATGTTGCTAGGAGAACATTACATTTGTCTCCTATGTCAAGTATTTTCTGACATTGTTCAAGTCTCTTTTTTGTATTATGAAAGATAGGGCAAGAAGCACAATGAGCGGGGAAGAAGAAAACACAATAAGGTTCACCAAGTTCTGAGGAATGAGTAAGGATCAATCCGAAACTAACAGCTAACTAAAGAAAAGCTTTTAAATTGGTTCCAGAAAAATAAACAAGATGACACATCTAATACTGAAAGATACAAGAGACTTATGTTTACCCATGTTGCAAAGTATCACAAACTGCACTGCAGAAGGAGTAAGAAGAGTGATAAAAGTGAGCGTAGGTTCAAAAGAAAGTGATGTAGAAGAAGAAAAGCAAAAAGATCAAAGACTGAGAGTGGGAATTAGGGGACAGAGGTGAAAAGGAAGGGATGTGAGACAAAAGAAAGGGTGATGGGGAAGTAAAAAAAGGTAACTATATGAATGCCAGGGAAAGGTGGCGATATGAGAGGAATTAAAGAGGAGAGAGGAAGAAAAGAGATATAGGTGGATAAATGCCACAGAGAAAAGAGCAGAGAGGAAGACAGAGGAAGTGTTTAAGGGCGGTGGAAGTAAAGAGGGAAAAAAGAGAAGAAGTTGGGTGACTTAATGCTAGAGGAAAGGGTGGTATGACTGGATTGAGGGAAGAGGAAGAGAAGGAGGAGGGGAGATGAAAGAGGAAAGGAGGAAATGGAAGGAAGGAGGAAGGCAAAATAAAAGGAAGAATGGTAGCTGCAGGACAAGAAAAAAATGTGTCGCAGTGGCAGCAAGAAGGTTTGGCTCTTTTCCATACCTGAAAAAAGCTTGGCCTTCCAGTCCTCCTTCTCTCTTCTTCCTCATTTAATTCAAGGAATCTAAAAGCTGAAGGCACACCTGGGCAGTTGTGTGTAAGCTTATTTTTGGAGGACACACTCAAACATGTGGAGTACAGATTAAAGGCAGCCTCACTACTTGACTCCTGTTCACCTACAGTATCTGTACACAAACCCATTTTTGTATTAAGGATCACTTTTTGGTCAGTACACTTTGATCTTGTGGCTTGATTTATTTAAAAGCCCCTATCGAATAGTGGGTTTTAGTGCAGTGCTTCTTTATATGTTCAAATAATGGAGAGTTGTTTGTGTTCTGCCTCAGAGGCTCTATGCCAGGCAGTGGTACTGGTAAGAGCAAAGATCAGAGATAGGAGTGTAATCAAACTGGCAAAGTATAAATAGTAAGAGAAATCACTGGAAGTCATTATGTATGTCTCATGTGGCATACAGCAGATGTATTAAAAGTTCGTGTTTTATTGTATTAGAGTGTTATTTAACTGAAGTTGGCAACAGAAAGTAAAATGCTTACATTATGGTTTACATGGTTTACGAAAGTTAACAACGTAACCCACATAAGATTTCAGTTAGTTAATAGTAAGACCAACATTTTAGTTTTTGGAATGGACGGAGTTTCTTGACCAGTGATCAAGAGATCAAAATAAATTATCACAAGGTAGTCAAGCCTGTTACAAAAATCTTCTGCATTCTTCTAAGCACAATATGCAGCTCTTTTGTGTTTAACTGATGAATGTGTCTGTTTAACACATCAATATGCTATTCTCTTTGTTGCTATAGGTTAACAAGCTGTGAGGCCTTTTGTGTAGTCAACAAACAAGGGGGTATTGTTTTTCCTGAGTGTTTACTGTGTCTGGTAATTTGTTGATAATGTCAACACATTCTTTTCTGTGTTTCTACAGGCTAACTGGTTTCCAGGTTCCTCCCCCTGTCACCAGTACAGGAAATGTCTTCTCTTTGAGGTTGACCAGTGACTTTGCTGTCTCTGCACATGGCTTCAAACTCAACTATGAAGGTCAGAAAGTGTCTGTATGCATTTCTGTTTGTGTGTGTGTGGGTTGGTTTGTGCTTCAATGTCGACCTCTACAATTCAGAAAAATGAACAATGTGAATAATAACTGCTCTTGCTACTTACTGAATGTCAGATACAAATTCCATAGCTCACAAAGGACTGTGGGTGTGAGCTATGTAAGAAAGAAAGAAAGAAGGGCATTCGTACAGCCAAAACTCTCCCTTGGAAGACCCCTTGTTTTTGAATGCAGAAGTAATTGAGCAGGTGCACTGTGTGTTGTTTGGCTTAAGCAACCCTTGTGGATATTTTCTAGACATATTATAAAGTTATGTGTTTTTTTGTTTTGTAACACTTTACTTTCAGTCTTTACTTTTAGCATTATAAGCAGTATATATAGATTATAACACACTGTAATGTAGTTATGAGCAGATATAAGGACATTTTTAAGTGTTTATGAATGTACGTATTTGTCAATAATTATAGATTCTCCAAGACATGATATATTATCACAACTGTGTTTTACTGTATTGTCATTCATTATTGTTTATACACCAGCATCCAGTTATGGGTGACGGGAGGAGCTATAGTTACTGACAAATACATTAAAGTGTGTTTTAAACAATTTATTAAATGTTTATATACCGCTTACAAATGCAAAATAGGAGAATTAAAGTAATGTCTTTTTTACGTTGGTGTAGACATACTGTAGAGTACATGACTGCTATTAATTTCAATTCCTTTGAGAGGCCATTCAGATTCTGGAAGTTTTCAAGGAGAACTGTCATGTTCTGGACATGTGTCCACTCTTTCCACTCAGCACAGGGAAGGACATGGTTATTTTATATGTCACAAAACCAATCTACCAGATTTTGCAAATCGATCCATTTTGACCCTTAAGGCAAATTATTGGGCACTAAAACGCCCTGCGCTGAAACAGACAAAGTTTCTCTCTCTGTCACATGGGGTTTTAGTAAACATCAATGAGATCATTTTTGCATGACATTAAATAATAATTTAATATGAAATAACCTTGTTATATTTGTTTTGGGGGTTTTTTTCACCAAGGAGTTAGAATATTTTCCCAAAGAAAAAATGTGGGGGTTGCTTCCAGAGGGAATTTGGCCCATTCCAGGGGTAGCTAAAGCATCCCCTTTTGCCCTCTTCCTTTAGGCCCTTAGTAAACACCATGGTACCATTTTCACAGATGAAAGAACAGATATGAATAGTTGAAGTGGTGGTTAAAATTAGAACTCAGTATGTATCAGCACCATGTCCTGTGTGCATTAAAGATTTCAGATTAGATTTAGATTAGAAAAACTTTGATGTCCTCAACAAAGCAGTTAGTTCCAGAGCATAAAACAGCCGAGCATGAAACTGTCTACCGGAGGCACACACATGACACTGAGCAAACCAAACCAAACCAAACAAATAAGTACACAATTATGTAGTTCCTTACTATTCACAGAGCAGATCTTTGAGATGCCAACAACTCACATGGTTCTAGTACATGTATGAATCCATACTGTATGTCATTTAAAAGGACACAGTACAAGACATTCATTTAGGCAGTAGATAATACATTAAACATTAGGTTTTACAAAATGTACAGTCATTACGCATAGGTATGATATCACCATTATAATCATATACTTATCGTTACACATCAGAACTCAACACAGTGTATATATTGAAGTTGCAGAGGTACACAGATGGTGTATGAGATGCACTCATGGTCATGCAGTATTTATTTAGTAGTCCCGTGTTGCTGGGAAATTAATACTGAATGTGGATTGTGGGTTATTACAGAATGCACTGTAACCAAGGTAGCACTGGTAATGGGTTTTTCAAGAAACTAAAACTATAATAGAGTATATATAATAGGGAGTGTGGGAAGAGAATTTTAATAAAAGGCACACATATGCACATTGAGGCCCATTTTCACATGGGGAATTTTCTCTCTAAAGAAACTGTGTCCTGTATTCAGGCTTTCATGCCAACCAAACACTGCAACAGCTAGTCTCACTGATTAGTTCCTCAGATGGTAGAGTTTGTGTAAATATAAACCTGCAATTACATGGAAAAGGACTGGCTAGAACTGACTAAGATTACAGTAGAATTGGAGGTACGGTCACCGCTCGTATTTAAAAAATGTTGTTTTTTCTATTTATATTCAGTATCTCATAATTATTGCAGCAGCGGGAAATATTAAGTAAAATAAGTTAAATAGCAGCCAAGTCAGTGTTTTGTTGAGATATTTATCTCATAGGTTGCTATTCCATATGTTCTTGTTGTGTGTGTGAGGTGGTGCTGTAACATAGGCCTGACATGTCACAGCAGGAAAAGCACAGGTGTAAATAATATAGTTAATGATGGCTGAATTCCATTTAGTTGCGTCAGTTTCCAGAGTCCTGGTATTGTTCATGCTGGTTCACTGTCACGCTGTCATGGCTTACTGGGAGGCTTGAGTAGAACAGAGGAGGGGTGCAACTAACGATTATTTTCATGATCGATTAATCTGTCGATCATTTTCTCAGTTAGTTGTTTGGTCCATAAAACATCATAAAATGGTGAAAGATGTTGATCACTGTTTCCCAAAGCCCAAGGTGACATCCTCAAATGTCTTGTTTTGTCCACAACCCAAAGATATTCAGTTTACTGTCATAGAG
>NTHP01000268.1:172648-204858 GCA_003416845.1 Oplegnathus fasciatus | reverse complement strand
CTAAAGAAACCAGAAAATATTCACATTTGAGAAAAGAATGACTCGAAACGATTAATCGATTATCAAAATAGTTGCAGCTCTAGAACAGAGCCACCTTTAATGTGATTAGCAACACCTGTGCTTTGCCTGCTATGACAAGTTAAAATGTCTGCTGTCAAAAAGGAACTAAGTAGAACTATAGCTGGTATAATGTTTGACATAAATTGAATGTCTGTTTGTAAAATTCTGTTCACTAACTTGCAGATGACAGCTTGTTTACAGTCTCTCTCTCACATACACACACACACACACACACACACACACACACACACACACATACACAGTGTTTGTCACAGCTGGTTGCTGTTGAAAATGATACACTGCTTAACTGTCTCTCTGTGCGTCCCTCTGCATCCCTCTATGGGCCTGTGTGCATGTCTGTATGTAGGTTGGATGGTTGGTGGGTGTTCATCTTGTTGATATGTGTGTCTGGTCCACCGCATAATGACAATATCAACTGATTGCAAAGTGTCTCGGTTTAAGTCTGCACACATGCTGTGTCTGAGTTTATGTATGCATGTCTGTGTGTGTTTGTGCTACTTGTATGTCCAAGCAGTTGTCCCAGATTTATTCACTGGCACAAGTCTCTGCTTGCTACTTGGCCCATGTTCATCCTGTGTGATTGTGCGTCTGTGTGTGTGTGCGACACGGAAAGAGTTTGCTCTCAGCGAGAGCATCCAGGGGATTTATCTGAAGAGCTCCTGCTGCTGAGACATTCAGCTGTTTGACTTACTCTGTGTGTGTGAGAGAGTCAGTGAGACAGAGAGGCTGACCACATTTGGCATTTACTAAAATGCAACATTATGCTGATGATCTGTCTGTCTTTCTATATTCAGCATCTCATACTGCCCACAACACACAGCTAGGCTGTAAAATTATACAGCCAGGAGGAGATTTTCTCAGAAGGAATGATCCACCCTGGTTTGGACATTTTTGGCAAGTCAGCCTTAGTCCATGTAATCCTTCTGCCTAATCTGTTACTGGAGCCATTTCAGATTTTAGATTTTTGCAGGTATTGCCTTAGCATTGTCAACAATACATTTTTAGAACAGAACTGAATAAAAAATACGTGCTCATCATCATTATTGGTGGAAGTATTGGCTGTGGTTTACAAGCATAAGTCTTTTTTCAGTGAAATTGCAAAAAAAATTAAGCACTAGAAATAACAACTCCGGAAATCTCTGGTTAAATAATAGGTGACTCTCTCTCTCTCTCTCTCTCTCTCTCTCTCTCTCTCTCTCTCTCTCTCTCTGTATCTCCGTCTCTCTCTCTCTCTCTCTCTCTCTCACACACACACACTATCTACACATTAGAGATGCAATTCAATAGCTGTCTTTTCACTCTCACAATCTTTTACATGATGATTATGTTTTTACCGGAGGAATGCATTTAACTGACCTCTGTGACTGATCATTTTAGGCAAGCAGGATATTGAATTGAACTAACAATTCTATTATTAGATTGCGTCTAAATTAAAACTTAGTTTGTGGGTTAAAAAAAAGACCTAAATCTGGTTAGTGAGAATGAGATAAGATAAATGCTAATTGATATCAGGTGTAAATGCAAAGAGCCTTGATCAGATGTCATTATCAAGATAATGTTCCCAGATACAGATCGCACAGGTGTAAATTGAGACCCATGTGTGATATCAGCTTTGATCCTGCAATTTTATCATGCATACATTTTAATCCAATCTAAACAAAGCAAAAAATTTATCAAAACTAATTTAATTTCTACTTATTTTTATATATACAATTTATCCTGTACAAGATGGAGTAAATTGGAGCATGAGAACAATAAGCAGATTAGAGCAGCATCAGAAGTGATGCAGGCATTTTTACCAGACTGCTGTGTGAAACTCTGGATTTACCAATAAATGTACACTCCAACCCTCACCTTTGTTCATGAGCTCTGGGTTGAGTCTGAAAGAATGAGATCTCGACCAAGCTGAGCTATTCCAGGCATGTCAAAATACAAGGCTAACCTGGGGCAAACCTAGGAGATGCTGGAGGGCTTTCATATCCCACTTGGCCTGTGAACGCCTCGGGACTCTTGCCTCAGGAGCCCAGGAGGAGCTGGAGGATGTGGAGGGGGGAGAAGGACGTCTGGACTGCCCTGCTTAGCCTGCTGCTACTGCACCTTGAGCTGGATATGCTTTGGAAAAAGAATGAATGGATAGATAGATGGATTAACATACTATACTGTGGGATCTAAGACAAATCAGTGGTACAGAGATATGCATTATATCTAAATTTATATAAAACAGAAATCTATGAAAAAGCTTAACTTATTGATCGCTCTATAGGAAGGAATTTTGTACAGTAGTGTGGCTCTCTCCTTTTCAGCCTGTCTGCTTGGCAGAATATACTTTGATGTGATTGTTGGATTCCTTGAACATTTCTTCCCCTTCCTCTGAAGACTGTCAGGTCATCACTAATTCATATACCAGCACATACCATACAGTGTGTATATGTGCATGTGTGTGTGTGAAACAGAGAGAGAAAGAGAGTGATGTATTATTTAGCGTGATGTCGAAGGCAGTTTGATATTGTGCTGATGAGATGGAATCACAGATTATCACCACACTTAGACACACACGCACACACACACACACACACACACACACACACACACCGTTCTTTCACAGCATGATCATTGTTGAAGAATTATTCTTTTCTTACTCCTCCTCCTCCCCCTCTGTCTTCTTCTGCTCCACCTTGTCCTTGTTCACCTTCATTCATCTTCTTATTTTTATATGATTAGATTTTACCTTTATGGACTTGTGTTTATTATCTTAATTGAATTAGAAAAAAGGGAAGTAAATAGTAAACAAATATATATTTATTCCATTCTAATTTGCTCTAAGACATAATATAAAAGTGCATTTATTGATTTGTCTATCATACAGTATGTGAACAAGAACTTTTTTTATTTTAGGCCAGTAGTTAGTTATTTGCATTGTGTTGGAGAAACTTGGAGCTTTCTTTGAAGTATGTAGTGTGTATTATAGAAGAAGCATGTTATAGACATCTAACAGGCATGAAACACATATTTCTGATCTTAATGAAATCTGGGAGAGGCACCCACTTTGAAGTATGCAGGAATCAAAACACTTGTTTGTGCAATACCCAGAGACACATAATATAAAATAACAAAGACAAATTGTGTTAACCTCAAATATAAATGTACATTACCCACATTCATACAGTATACATTTGGGAAACTTCCATGTGTTCAGAGGCATGAGCATGCATAGAATCACATACAGAAATGGACATATATACCATACACACGCAGATACACAGATCCCAGATGTGATCGTTTTCTTCAGAACATGGACCAGAGAACATGTTCTTCATCCTAGAACATGCTGCCATGTGACTAACAAGTCAGCAGAGATTTCACTTTACTCCCCTCATCCCCAACCTCGCTTCACTTCTGCTGTATTTCCTCCTCTCCTCTGCACTTACAATATCTCCACTGCTTGTTTTTCTCCTCTCTCTGATATAACAGTAAAACACTTATTCTACCTTCATTTACACGTACAGTACCAGAGAGAGTTTACATAGCGCCTCAAGAGAAAGCATAAACAAAGACTAATAAAATATAGAAGAGGGAGATAAAAACAAGAAAACACATTCAATGGAAAATGGTTAAAGGTGCAAAACACACTCAAAATGTTTCTTTTTTTGTAGTAAACAGAAGCAGGAACAACAGGTTTCCACATAGTCTATCAAACACAAATCAAAGTCAGAAACATTACATTACATCTTATAAAAGCAATTTTATTTTCAGTAATGGCCTTAATTATTTTTGATTGTTGTTCAACTGTAGTAGCTGAGTTCTGAAGAACTGGAGATTTAAATTCTTACTGAAGCAGGGATGGAGAAAGTTGCATTGGTCTAAATAAAATAAGATAAAAGGAGGGATGACCTTCTTTTGATCTGTGTGCTCCTTTCCCTTCTTCTTTTTTTGGGATAGGTGAAATTTTATTTTTGAAAATAAACAGAGGTTGGTGGCAGCAGGTTAAACACTTTGGGAGCTCTCACTGGCCAGATGTCAGTGACACAGATGGACCATTCTGCATCTGGGCATTTATCCATCAGTTCCACATAATATCATGGAGAGGTTTAAAGCCAATCGAGTGACCCTCTGGTCATGCACTCATTTCCTGAACCTGCTCCGGTACCATATTGATATAAATGATTTAGATTTTTTTTGAGGTAGCTAGCAGAAATCTTCACTTCACTCAGAGGTCATGGTTCACTATATCAATAAAATGATGTTTTTCCATAATTTTATGTCAGCTACAGAAACAGGAGGAATAATAAATTACATAACCCTTTTGGGGTCTGTACCTGTTGATTACTGGCTAGCTTTTTGACATTTTCCTTTTCTGGTCAAGTCACATTATCAGTTCTTCTGATATTACATTCTGTTAACAGAGAAATCCAATCTTGCTCAAGATTTGGGCAGCAAAAAAACAAAACAAGACGGTGATGTGGTTCATAGATTGTCTAGATTGGATTTTTTTTGACAAAATAAAAATGAAAGCATACACTTATGGAATATTGTCGCGCTTCTACTCGCTCACCATCCTGTAAATATGAAATGTTTGGCTATTATTTTGGAGTCGCTATTTTGACTCCAAATAGTGCGCTGCTGTTTTTGATAATAGCAGTTCAGTCTGTTTGTCTTGAATAGGTGCTTCATCTTTTTTGAAACTCTTTGAAAGTCGCACGACAGAAAAGCCAATTGTTTGTTTCTTCTGAGAAGGCACTTGATAAGAGTGACGAAAAAAAAAGTTCATTCAGTCAGCTCAAAACTTGGTGAGCACAGAGACAAACGCCAAAGTAATTGAGTTGAATGGACAAAAGCTCTGCTTCTCCTCAAATATTTTTTTTCCAGACTAGACTGACTTCAAATGATAGAAATCGAACAGATAATGAACCCAACAAAGTAGTAGGAGGCCAAGATGAAATGTTTTGGGCAGTGATTTTCACAAGAGAATTGTTAATTTACAAAGGAAATTAACAATATGGATATAATGAATGGTACTGTATTTGTAAGCCACATAAACACAGATGTGCTATTATATAATTTTTAGTTTTTAGTGGGATTTTTGTGTGTCTTGCAAACCTTTTCCTTACAGCCAGGACTGAAAGAAGAAGGTGCACTTTATGTATTAATAAACAGCCACCAACAATGTGTTAGTGTCCATTTTATCTTTTGATTTACTTATCTTTTTACATGGGTTTAGCCACCACTTTGTAGTTGTGTAACATTCAACTGCAGTGAAGCTAATGAGCAGCACACTTCTAAACTGTTCAACTTCACAAGCAGCCTAGAAAATAAGGAGGAAAAGTTAGTTTAACCAAAAGAAGAGCATTAAAATTAAGGCAGATTTGGCCATTTGCCTGTGAGGTCATCGCTCCCTCTGGCTCCATAAAACATGTGGTCAATACCCACCCTTGTCATCTGTTTGATGCAGAAACGCCAAGGAAGTGTGACGGTTTAGTTAGAACAGGGTTTAATTGCTTTCCACATTAGAATTCAGTAAACATAAGCATCTTTCATTGAGCTTTCCTAAATTTTTCATCTCCTACATCAATTATATTTCAAACTTGATAACTGTTTGCCAGCGACAGCAGTAAACACAAGCCAACAACATTCAATCCTCACATTGATTAGTCTGATCAGACTTCTGCATGCATGGCCACTAGAACTGGCTCCTCAGAGGAAACACTTTATGAAATGTGAAATTTATTTTTGAATGATTGTGCTGCTGATGGGCAAAGTTCCGGTGACAACTGAACAGTGGCGTCTCATGGGGCTAAATCTAAAAAAAAAAAGAAAGAAAAGTGCTTGCATCCATATTTAGAGGCAGCCATTAAAGGGCCGTTTCACCATTTGTTTCTCTGGGTCTCTGATCCCTTATCAGTACTTGATTGATTTTGACTCTAGTCTCTTCGACTTGAACATGATCTGAGTGTAAAAGTCAAGTATGTGTGTGTGTGTCTGCTTACGTCTCAGTGGTGTATATTGCACAGTGTGAACAGTGTTTGTGCGTCCGCGTGTGCATGCGTATGTGATTGAGGCTCTGGCTGCGGCTGCTCTGATCTTTATCAAAGAGACCTGAGGGGACTGACAATATCCACTCCTATCTATCATCCCTCCATCTGTCTGTCTGTCTTATTTCTCACTTTCCGCCATTCAGTCTTTCTCTCCCTCCCTCAATTCAACAATTGAATGCAGGTCAGGGAAAGAGAAGGTGACCCTAATAGCGGAGGTTGGTTGAAGGAGCTGCACCTTAATAAGATCATGAAGGTGATAATAAATAGCAATATAAAGTATATATAAACTACTAAAATTCTACATTTCCAGATGCTTTACAAGTACAAAACATTCCTTTTTTTTTAAGTTGTTACATTTTGTCATTGCAAGTTGTGGGGTTTTATAAGAACATCGCAGGAGGGGAAGCTTTGAGGCTATCTGTTTAGTTTGTGATGGGAGTATAATCCTTTCCTTTTTGCCCAGTTGTGTATTGTGACGCTGCCTTTTTTTGCATGAATATTAATAGATTATATAAAGCATGTTATTTTAACATCACCAGTGAGGTCATGTCTTCATTTATGTTTGCTCCCAAAGCTATGTTTTAACTGTCTCTGGAAGAGTGAAACAAGACATTATCATTAGCAAAGAGCAGGTATTTTTTAGGTTTGCATAGGGTTGCTTGATTTTTGTTGGTAACCTAACAGGCATCAATTTACTCAATTTTTGTACTGTGAAATACAGTATAAAGAGACCATAAAACATATTGAAAGTAGAAGGAATTACAGATCTTGCTCTTGTGCTTAAACAATTTAGAATTACACTGATTGGTTGGTGGAGGAAAATACTGTTTCTAGTGACAAGGTAACATATACTGGTCACATACTGTATATACAAAGTTTTAACACAACTCTCTGCTTTTCTTTCTCCTCCTTACTCTGAATCTATTTACTTCTATCTGCCCCCTTTCCCCCCACAGATTATACATGGCTCAGTGCACATATTTAACACCCACAATACATACAGCACGCACGTAAACATGTGTGTGAGCCTGCATAGATGTACAACTATGGCTCTGTTCATACATTTAAAATGAGAAGGAATATGTCAGTTCTGTCCCTGGAGAAAAGTGGTTTTACAGTCCTGGAGAGTCATATATATATATGTGTGTGTGTGCCTCTGTCTGTATATAATGTATATATGCATGTCTTCTACCTATTCCCATGTGTATATAGAAGGCAAGTGTGAAGTATGAGAGATTTGAGAGGGGAGGAAATGAGTTAGATGGAAGAGGAGCATACTGTACATAAGGAGTAATGAAAAGTGGCGAGAAGAGAAGGAGAAATTAAAGGAAGGAAGGGAAGAGAACTGTAAGATAAAAAAGAAGAGAAGAAAAAAATGAGAAAAGCTAATCAGTACTGAGAGAGGAGAAGAAAATAAGGAACAGGAGAGGGTAGAAGAAGTAAGGAGGAGCTCTCTCTAATAATGTAATGTGCTCTATGCTTTCTAGTTGAACAGGAGAAATCAATGCTGTTTTAAAGCTGCGTGTGTGTGTGAGTGAGCGTGCGTGTGTGTTCATTATCTACAGTGTGAATGCAGCTCCTCACTGCTCCAACCACTGCAAGGTCAGCTTCAACGCAGTGGCATCAATCAAAACAATCACACACACACAGTGACAGCAGATGTGGAGAGCAGATTGTATAAAAAAGAATTTTGAAGGAAAGTATGAGGGTACCGTCCACCTATCTTCCACTTTTGAGTTTGCTTTATTGCCATAGACAGGACACGAACCATGTCCCAAAAGCATCAAAACAATGAATTATACAAATGTCACCAGTACCTCATATACCTATAAATCAGTGATTTTGGATTTCTGACAATGTTCTTATCTGTAGCCTTAGTGCCATACAACATTTGCAATTCACTGGAGACTAAAGTAAACCACAAATAATCTAACAAACCACAAACCTGTTGACAGGACTGTGACACAGTCATATATCTCATTGGCATTGTACTCTTTTAAATATTTAACTTCATAGTATTGCATTGTTGTTTTCTTTTCACAATTGTTTTGCTCAGTTCCAGTCTCGTGATAATAACAAAGCACTGCGAAAACCACCCCAAAGCTTGTTGCAAGAATAGAGAGGATCAAATGCATGTATTCAGCATTATCTTACTCTGATTTATTATGTTAATGACAGATTACATAGGCAAGGGATGCCAGATCTTTCATTGTCTGGATAGACAGGATAGGCGAGTGACACTAAAGTATTTACATCAGCATTACAGCAACCCTCTAATACATATAGCAACAAACAGTGAAGGGGAGGCTTTAATGTTATACAGAAGGAAGTGGGACTCCCCAAGGTTACCAAGAATTTGTCAAAAGCAAAAGACATTAGCTCGTTATCTGGATCATTGTATATAATTTTATAATGGTATAGTACAAAACAGCTGCCAAATCTCTCAGTGTCAGGCCCTCAATGACTGTCCATACAATGTATCAATTTGATGTCTGGATAATGTAATTACAGTAAATGGCTGCCAAATGCCTCAGTATCTGGCCAGGCAGGATACTGTAGGTGCCTCACATCACAAAAGTCCAGCAAATGACAAATTAATGATATCTGGATAAAACTAACTAATTCGATGATGGATTTATATTAAGAAGCTGCCAAATGTTTTTGTGCCTGGAAAGGATAGGTGTCTAACATCAAAGATTGTCCAAAAAAACGTCAGTCATCAGTCTGATACCTGGATAATCTAATCAGAATAAAGTGTAAAGTCTTTCAATGCCTAGATTGGCAAGATTGGAGTTTGACACTAAAAGAAGTCCAGCAAATGATATATTGACCTCATATCTGAATGATATTAAATACTTTTATGATGGAATTATAGCAAATAGCTACCAAACCCCTCTGTGCCAGGACAGGATAGAAATTACATCCAATGATATATTGATCTGAAATTCAGGTCTGTCAGACAACCACTGGCCACCTGAGTAAAATATAGGCTTCCCCGGTACATAGTTAATATCGGTGTGTATGGAAGTGTGCTTACGTGCTGCAGTAGTGTGTGTGTTTGTGTGTATGTGAGTGTGTGTTGATAATAATACGGCCTCCTGGCCAATGTCAGTCCATTATTCAGCTTTATATCAGCCAACCAATCATACGGCCTCCCTTCAGGGTCACCACCTCGGCCCATCCAATCAGCTCCTCCTGCCAAGCAGGAAGGAATGTCACCTGATTAGCATAACCAGAAAATGAGCAGGGTCATGCTGACATGGCAGTTTCTGATGCCGTGAGTCAGACAGCATTCCAAAGCAGCATTTAGACAAAACGTATCCTTCAACTCTGTCAGCCAATCAAAGAGGGTTTTCACCAAATGTAACACCATCCCATAAAATGTGATAAGGAACATCGACAGGATGATCTCTAACCTCCTTGAGCTGCTTCTCATCAGCGGATTTCATTATTTAAGGGCATTCCATGGGGTGTTTCTCTCAATATTTAATCGTCTAATTAATTGTTAAAATGACTATCAGCGCTGTATTCGCCAGCCCTTGTGCTCTGCTTTCTATCAGCAGATTTTGTTATTTTACTTTCCCACTGCTTTTAGTATCTTAATTACAGTCTCCTAGAAAGGAGAACTACAGTATAACAGTGGAAAGTACAGTAACACACCACTACTAGCTTTGTTCAAGAACAACTGGTTCACTGGATTTTGTTTTTTCCCCCTAAAACTGATGGCTCAGCATTTGATACAGTTGTGAGTTTGAGGCTTAGAAAAGCTTCTTCACAACTGATATGTTAACAAAAGGTATAATAACCACACTATTGACCATATCCTAAATAAGACATATTTTTATGATGCTCCACAACCAGTCTCTAAAATATAGATGATATATTTTAACAGTTTAACAAGTTTTATCGCTATTAGGGTAATTCTGTGCACAGACACAACACATACACAACACAGCACATTTTTGTTGTAATATCAATAATGGTCAATATATATATCAAAATTAGGAATGACAGTATAAAACATATTTACATATTTGGGGAAAATATTATCTTAGATTTATCAGATTTTGATCACATTCTGTTAGCTTTGGAACAAAAGCAAGTAAATCTCATTAAAATAACTCCTTTACTTTGCAACAGATAGGAGCCAGAGTTGTGCCTTGTGATGTCTGCGTCTGTCACAACAGATAGTTGCAATTATTGAAGTTTTGTCTTGTGATGAAAAGACAACTTCTGTACAAATTGATTCCCCAGTGACTGTGCACCCCCAAATACACATGAATACACAGACAACACACACACAACTCCAATGCCATCATGTGCTATGAGTGAAATATGTTGGTCTTGTGCAGAGGGAACACTTGTTGGGCTGTGGTTGATGTTAGATTGTGCTGCACTAATGGTACAAAGACTGGTGACAGAGGAGGAGATGAGGACGAGGAGAGAGATGAAAGAAGAAGGAGAGATTAAAAGGGACAGGATGGAAACGAGTTGAAAGAACTGAAACAGGACAGAGGTTTGCGGCTTATGTCTTGAAGTGTAGAGACTGCCACCATACTGTACATTTTGATATCACTTCAACAAGAATGATTTTGAAAGCCAATGTTAAACCTTCCATTGATCAGCTTTTGGATCAGGACCCATGCCAGGTATTTAAACCAATCAACTAAAACAACTATAGCTGGTTTTCTCATAAAGTCAAGGAATGTGGTTCTTGGATCCTTGTTCTTGTACATTTTTGTGCAAGGTAGAACCTGCTAATTTAGGTGATGATTTTCCACAGCACTCATAACTGGGAGCAGCATTAATGAGAAAACAAGTCAGTGGTATTGACCTATTTATGTCAATTTGTTCTTTAACCTTTATTTTGTCGTCAAGAAAGTGAGGTAATGCAATATTTCGACACCTTGATTTATATTCTGTTTGGTTTTCAGACACTATATAATGACTGCCTTTATAAGTAGGATGATTACTCAGCTGTGTCTGTGTTGGTTGGTTAGTTTCACAGTTAAGGTGAGCCTACTAGCTTTAAATTTGAGTGTGCATGTGTGTATGTGTGTGTATGTGGCGGTATCTGTCAGTCAGCTTTCTAGGGGGTCTCTTGATGTTAAATTTAATAAGTCACGCTACAGTAACCACAGCTATTAGATATCACACACATGGCACACACACACCCGCAAAGCTAGCTAGCTAGCTCACCTCGACTGTGCAACCAAGCAACACACACACAGATGTTATCAGCACACAGTAAAGACTCTCACATACGCTCACATACTCAAAGACAAACTCGCTTTTATTAAATATGCACACTATACACCAGAGTATGGCTGTCAGTCACTGGAGACACACACACACATTGACAATGACCGTCTCTACAGGCAATAATCTGTACATGGGTTACCAGTTAATGTTTCATACACCACTTAACAGCATTAACCTTGCATAGCCCTCCATTGCTATCTGCTCACTTGGTGTCAGTTCGTTTAAGGACAAGCGAAAGGTCTGTCTGAAGGTATTAGAGATATAGGAAAGTGACAACAGTAAAAGCCCTGCTAGTGAACCCCAGAGACGGCACTATTCATTACACCCATAATACTAACTGTCAGATGGAACGATCAACAGCATTAACAGTAGTAGAGCTACAAACTGTCAAGTTTGTCTTGAGGATAGAGCTGGAAGAAATGCCTTGGGGTCATTAAGATAAAAAAAGAGTCTGAATGTGCTGAGCAAGTTTCTTGATGTAACATCTTGTGTGCAAAGTTAGAGGAAAGCTTATGTAGTGTCCTAAATGGAAAATGGTTCATCTTCTGGGGGAGCATGAATGTGATCAGTGTATTTCATGGAAATATGCGCATTACTGCACATTTTGATGCATCTTGTGTAAATGTAGACATTTTACCCTGATGGTGGCACAAATGGAAAGATCGAAGGATCACTAAAATCAGTTCATTATTGAATTATTGGCTGGGGATCATGAATCTATACAAATTTCATGGCAACATTGCCAGTAGATCAACAAGCTGGATGGACAAACTGGCAAAAATCAAGAGAGCTCTTTTACAGTATTGTCTCCACCACTCATTATCCAAGATAGAGTGTATAACTTAGGAACTGATTTGCATCTTTAAATGTGTTTGTGTGTTTGCTATTTTCAGTGTCTTTGTACCCTTGTCAAACAGACAGAGAGAGAATGTGAAGTTGTGGTGAAGAAGTAGTTGGGTGAACGTTCAAGTTTATTTGTAGAAAACAGTTTTATACAAAAGCAATATACACTGGTGGAAGGGTGGCACTGGAGGTTAGTTGGGGCATGATGGTGAGGAGTCATTGTTTGGGTGGGTTTGAAATGGCAAATGGAGCTGACCGTTTGCCAGCTTCGGAACAACATGTCTTTATCCCATCAAGAAAACCATCAGTTCTGTAGGATTCCTTTTGTACTACCCTCTTCTCTTCACTTTGTCTTCTATTTGTAGTCTCTTCTCTTCTCTTCATCAGAGTTCTGTTCATAGTTATCTATCTGACTGAATATCAGATTGACAATAACTAATAGATAGAAGCCTTAGACAAAAGAGAGAGGATAGATTGGAAGACAAAAGAGGAGATTTGGAAAAAAAAGTATTTGTATGTGGTAAGGCAGAGAAAGAGTGCTCTGGTATTGATCAGCACAAAAAGGCCGCCTGAGAGGACACACTCATTTACTCAGTTCTGTTCAGTGACAACTCTGGCATCTGATTCTTTTTTGAAAACCTTTCTCTCTCTCTCTCTCCCTCTCTCTCTTTTCCTTAATGGATATTGATTTAGTTTTAGGAACATACAGTAAGTTTCTATCTATTGCGCCAGTTGTGTCTCGCTAACCTCTTCTGCTTCTAAACTCTCTCTCTGTCTCTCTCACAACCTTTGAGGTGAACATCTTTCCAGATGACAGTAGTGTGAGTGTAAGTACAAATCTGTGTGTGTCTGTGTGTGTGTGTCTGTGTGTGCATGTGTCACAGGGCAGTGCAGCTTTAGCAGAGTGACAGTGATGTCAGACACATAACGATTTCCTATTGGCTGTTGGCCCCTGAGGCCTAACGACCCGTTATTGATCTGACCAATTAGCATTCACACCTTTAATTAATACTGAAGCCTGTCGTGCATGCACAAGCGTACGAGCACACACACAAGAACACACCTACACGCAGAGTTTTAATTAATAGTGAGGAGGGGTGGCTGTGAGAAGAGATAAGAGAAGAAGAGAGGGAAAAAGGTGGGAAGGAGATACGGATGTGTGTGAGAGAGAAGAGAAGGGTCAGTTAGAGAGAGAGAGGAAAGCAAATCAAGACCCCGACTGAAATCAATGCAGCCCCTTGATATAAGGACTAATGGTATGTCAGAACTCAATGGTATACTGACTTTTGAGAATATAAACAACGTTACCTTTGTGCATTGAGAAAATTGCTATTCACTCTACCTCTATGGGTGTAATCTTCAGTGTGATACTGTGGACGTGATGAAAATCAGTCTGTCTAACATACACACTTTGTTAAACTGTAAACTGTAAAGTAAATAAATATAGTGCTGGACACAAATATAATTCAGCCAGCTGGATTTTACCAGCATTGTAATTGCCAAAAATCCGAATGCATTCCTTTCAATATGACCACCCTCTACAGTACATTAGTGTAATAAAAAGCTGTCTTTTTTTTGCAATGCCTATAAACACTGGACCTTGTACCATTTTGTTTGATCAAGTCTGATGGAGCTGGTTTGTTCTGGTCTTCAGGAAGACGGAGGTTGCCCTTTCAGGTCAGATCAAACGGTAACAGATAGTGGTATTTTTGTTTTTCTTTGTATGTGTGTGTGTGTGTGTGTGTGTGTCTAATGAAGTTCTGTTGGCAGGATGTCTTTAGGGAGGAATCTAATGGTTTATTGAACCAGGCCTCAGAGAAACATTGATCACTGCATCAAGGAGCTATACCCACATGGACACACAGACACAAACACGCACAAAGCACACACACTTGTCTTGTATATACACGTGCAGTGACATGCAGGCACTGGCACACACACCGGTGAAGTGGAGGTAAAGGGCTTATAATTGACATCCCCATGTTTCTTTGTGAGCAGTCAGACTGCCGTCATTATCTGCTCATTCAATTACATACAGGGAAATTGCAAGGCTGGAAGTACATCTTTTCAACTGACGTTCTTAGATGGATATTCTATCCACAAAAATGAGGTAATTGTGTTGGACAGGGTTATTGTCTTCCTCCAAAATGATTAACTTGTTTCACCCAGTCTCATTAAATTGCATCCTCACCCGGCTGACTCTAATTGTGTATTTCTTCATTTAAAAGTTTATACTTAACTGCACTACATTTCAAAGCAGGACCATACTATTCACTTCACTGCATTTATGTGAAAGTGTGTCCTTATTAGTTCTTTTGATGAACTAATTTTGCGTGCACAGTGGCCCATAAAATGATGTATATTTGACATTGAGCTGACCAGTATCATAAAAAGTAGACAGAGAATAAGGGATCAATTTCAGTCTAACCAGCAGTGGTTGAGAGAAACAAGGCTTGGCAAATGTTGTCCAAATACATTTATTTTCATACCGCACTGTTTAATATAAGTATTTTATGGACATGCCAGTTTTGGTAGTCATCTGATCATCAGTGATCATTTTGAATTACCAAATAAACCAGTTCTGGTCCGGAAAATTCTGTGTCAGGTACCGTCTCCATAGACCGCATATACTGTTCTGCTTATATGCTGTTTTGGCTGAAGAGAGTATCACCAGTATGGATGCCAGGCTGCTTGAAGCTGCTTCATGACCGTATTGAATACGGATAATTATTGTTCACACAGAACATCAAGGCACCACCAAGGCAATCCTCACGACTGCTTTTACCTTCAGGGAGAGTGGTGTATGTGTGTGTTTGATTGTCTGTGTTGTGGCGTGTAATAAACCCAGAGAGACATTAGTGGTCTGCTGCTCTGGGTCCATAATGTTTGATCTCCACTAGAAGCTACAATCATTAGCAACGTGTGTATTAACTGATCTTCCCAGCTGCCAAATGATCGAATGCTTTGAACAGCCATTACTCTATCTGGGAGCTCTCTCTTTTTCCCGCTTTAACTCCCTCAGAATCTCTCTGTCTCTCTCTGACACACACACCTTCTGCTGCCACTTAGTCCCTTTTCCCTCCATTAATGTTTTCATAATTAATCATAATTACTTATAATTACACCATCACCGAGCAGCTACCAATCAAAAGTGGTTTCTGAGGGGAGGTGCAAGTGTAATGTGTGTGTGTGTGTGTGTGTGTGTGTGTGTGTGTGTACGTTTGGTTTATTAGTGAAGTTCATTCCTGTCCCTGACTCTGTATAAAGGGTCATAAAAGACATAACAAACCTAACCCCAGACAAAATGTTGATATTGGACAACGGCTTTGCATGTTAATGCCAGCGTTTTCCATTAATATTCCTACGACATCAGTGAATGACAACTACAGTAGAGATGAGGAGTGGTTAAGGTGAGGTTCGGCAATTAAGATTGCTGTCACATTTAGAAAAAGCCAACATTAATTGGTATGAGACAGACCACAAATTCAGGTCTCTGACGTGAAAGTCTCATTCACTACTCGCACATCCACCATCCTGACCCCTGCACCCTTTCACTTTTGCCTGACTACATACAGGACATACCACTTCCTGCATTAACAAGATTTGAGCAGGAGGCTCATTGATCGTTCAAAATGATCTCCTTTTAAAGTAAATGCTTAAAGTAAAACAACAGAAAAAAAAATTTCTAGGGTCTATAATTTTGGATTTTAGCTTTTACACCTCCTGTCCAAATGACCAAGTATGGCTCTGGCTCAGTCCCTGAGGAGCCAATTAGGCAACCAATGTTTTTTGGCTACATGATTAAAGCAGACTAATTGTGCCGACATCGTCAAGTTGTCAGTCGTACCAAAATGCAGAGTTGTGGTAAAGCATTTTGGAACTTTCAGTGTTGGGCATGTAATCACAAATCAAGTGGATGATGGGTGTAGAAATGGAACTCAGTATAAACTACCTTAAATGCTTTCCCTGCTGTAATCTGCAGAGGTGGAATATGGCCATTATCTTTACACAAATACCGCAGAGGCGTACTGTTTGTGGGTGCTTATGTCTAAATTAGGCATTTCCATTATTGAGCATACCACAGTTGTCGGACACATTCATCTCACAATGTCTTCGAAGAAGAGCTCAAATGAGTCATTCATTTGGCTGACCACAGTCGGAAGTATCTCCTTCAGACCAAGTAAACGGCTTTCTCTCACTTGAAGAATTAGGAAATGTTGTGCTTCTATCATGAGGACCATTCTTGAGCTGAGTCTACCCTCAAAGTTCAGATGTTTTTATGCCTGTGCAAGCAGTGCTCTAGCTATTATTAATTTAAAGTTGCTTCTTTGGACCAGGACACGAATGAAAAAAATGGTGTTAAATGACTATTTATGTTGCTGGTGCTTCTGCCGCGCTTCGCCGCAGGAAGTCGTCTCATGGCTCAAAGGGAATTTGTCTGGAACAGAGTCCGTAGTCTTATCCCCTGCTGTTTCTCTTATAGGACTGTGGATGGTGACAGTTGGAGGAGGCCAGAACTGCGGGTGCTTGTTGTACCGCTTGCATTATTGCACATCTTGCCTGCCCTCTTGTTGTGTAGTCGTCTGTTTCAATGCCAGGGAGAGCCAGTGTTTCCATCAGCAGTGAAGGGAGGAGTGTGCTCTGCCCTAACTACTCTTATCAAGCAGTATCCACTGTAATTGGCCCCTTTTTTTTATCTGTATCACACTCTTTAAGCTTTATTAGAAAGTGGCATGCAGTAGTTCAACACACGTATTTATTGTTGACTTAAAATAGATTGTAAAATAGAAATGTTGCCTTCCTTCCTTCCTTAGTTCCTTCCTAAAAGTCTTTATTTTTGCTCAGCGTTTGCTCAGCATGATCCTTAATAATGGGTTTTTCAGTGCCGTTTTACATTTTATGCTGTTAAATGGCAGATATCTCATCTTGGCGTTAATCTTTTCATATTAAAAAGCACACAGCCATGTAGAATAATTCCATATTATCCTATTCATGATTGTTGAGCTGTCATAGTTAGAATTTGAGGAAATCGCCTGAATCCTAGTATGAATGACAGCTGCTTGACAGCTCTGCAGCAACTTTCTAACAATGGAGGGATTTTTTGAGGAATGAAAAATTCTACTGTCAATAACACAAATATATAGATGTATTATAGTTGAGCAAAATAGGCACCATAACACTCTAGTGTTTCTAGAACTGCAATGTATCCTGTTAAACCTCAGCTGAACTTTTCTGAAGTTTCAAAGAGTTTTGCTCAGTACATGGAAAGTTCTGAAAATGTATCTATAATGTACACTTGTCGAAAAGCACACATTAATAGGTATTCTAGACACATTCCTGCTTGCTTTGCTGAACAACGTTAATTTAACATTGATTGAAGCATGTCTATAACGAGTAATACTATGTGCATGAAGAAACTAAGGTTTACTGTGTGGTAGATACCACAGGTGCAGCTCTTTATATTTGTATCTACTGTATAATTGTTTAACTAGTCTGTTGTATTTGTATTGTGAGAAATTTCAAATTTAATAAGGCCCAGCAAACAGCTTAAAAGAGTGTGGTGAGCCACTAAAAATCCCTCTTATTAACATTTTTGAGATGTTAAAGGACAGTTGCAGCATGATTAGTTTTTGCTTTTTAAATTTCCCCTCCTTTCAATATTAATTGTGACAGTACCAAAGTAAAGACATTTATATAAATATAAATAAGTTTTTCCTGGCCAGTTCACATTTAATTTCAAATGACATTTAACACCAGCAACTCCAGAGGCTTCTAATTCAGTTGGTAATGGTAATCCATCACTGTGAACAAGAAACTGCCAATCATGCTTTGCCAAGCTGCCTGTATCAGAATGCTAATGTCTTAACCTTAACCTTAACATGTTCACATTTCATATACACACATTTGGGAACAGTGTGAGAGCTGAAATTAAACAGGAGGACGTATCTAACTTCTCATATCTGCTTGTGTGACTTCTGTATGATCCTCTCTCCAAAATAAACCCTTAGACACAAAAGCAAATAATCCACAGTGATGTATAATACTGAGACGAGAGGAAATAAACAACAGCTCTATTCTGGACCTGTTCTTTAAAGCATTTCCCTTGTGTTTTTATGATGCCCTCAGAATGACAATGAAGTATAAAAATATATATAGTTGCTTTATGAAGCTACATAACCTTAAACTCACAGAATACCATACACAGTAATACGTGTTAATGAGAAAAAAAAAATTAATTATTGTCATGTAAACTGAATGAACACTGTGGGATCTAAATAGTTATAATATTATAAACAGACTAATGTCATTGTGAAACTAAATCTGTGTTTTTGCTTCTTGCATTGGTGGGGGAAGGCCACCTGACCACAGAAATGATGTACAACTTATGCTATAAAATTTCATTAACTTAACAGACTAAAAATGTTTTATAACACAAGTTCTTCACAAGTCTGTAAAAAGAGTTGGTCAGAGTGTTGAATGAATCAAACTGACAGGCAACTGACTCGGAAGTTGACAGCCAGTGAAACCTTTTATAGCTCTAAGTGCCCCAGAACACATATCTGTTTGTTACAGACATCAGGACTCATTCGTCTGTTCTGTTACAGTCCTTATAAACCGTGCATCTTTTACGGGAAATGTCTTGAAAAGAATTTCTGAAAATCATTTTTCAGATGTAGTTAATGGAAACCCATGTACATGGTTTCTTGTAACAGATTCTATGCTTTATTTTCAAGCGTTTCAGCATCTATTATGTTCCAGTATAAAACTTGGTTCATCTTTTATAGAAGTTACTGCTGGCGGAGGTGTAAAACCTCCAAACTCATTGAATCATCCCTCTGTGCTGCTGCCTTTCTTTCCTTTTTTTGTCTCCCTTTCTGTCTCTCTCTCTCTGTCTTCGCTGTCCTTCACTCCCCCTCTCCAATCCTGTAGTCTGCAGTGTCATCTGTCTCACTAAAAACTATAAAAGCATGGCAGCATTCTCTTTTTTTTCTAGCACTTTGCTCTTGCTTTTTACCCACCACTCAGTTCTTTTCTCCAATCTCAGTTCTTCCGTCTCGTGCTCCCTGTACCTGGACTCAGCTGTAATTGCTTATCTAGGGAGAAATAAAAGCCAGGTAAATGGTTATGTGTGTGTTGGCGTGTGTGTGGTAGAAAGAGTAGCTGTATGCTGGTGCCTTTGTGTGCCCCTATATATGTGTGTGTGTGTGTGTGTGTATGTGTGTGTGACAAATGCAGATAGTTCTACAGATGGACCATAAAAGCAGCAGCTTGTAATGAAGCAACTGAGACTGAAATCATGGTTATGGTAAACTTGGGAGAGACAGAGATAGAGAAAGAGAGTCGGAGATAGATAAAGAGAGAGAATAAAGAGGAAGAAGAAGTGAGGGTAAGAGAGAATAAATAAGAGAGGGCAGGCAGCAATAAACCATGAAAAGGAGTGGGGTATAGCCGCTGGCTACTGAACAAACTAGTGTAATGAAACTATGTGATGTTCACAATAAACTAGGGAGAGAAAGAAAGGAGGAATGAAGGGATGGACAGAAAGGGTGATATAGTGGTACGGTGGGAACAGGAGAGAGAGAAGGAGAGGCAAGGAGCTGGCATGTCATCAAAGTTTTTAGTTGAGGAGGAGGGAGCAGGGTAACAGGAGGAGAGGGGATGGGTGGAGTGTGACAGGAAGAGACATTGAGGAAAGAAGGGGGAGGGATTAAAAAACAGGGGATATGGGAATGGAAGATAAAAAGAACGGGCTAAAGAAGCAGAGACAGATGGAGAGAGAGAGATAAAAAATGAATTAAGCAGAGGAAACGAAAAAACTATGAAAAAGATAGGTGATATAACAAAGATAGGTAGAGTGAAAATGTGATGGAGGCACCAATTAAAAATCAAGTGGCTAAGAGGGGAAAGTCTTGGTGTGTGTGTTTCCTACAGCACCCTTAACCACCGACAGACCGACACTGCATGTGTATGTATGTCTGTGTGTGTGTATGTGTTGGTGAGAGCAAATGTGTGTCTAATAGGACACTTAACAACAAACATCCTGACACTGAGTGGGGCCACACTGACTGGCAAAATCGATAGGCCAACAGGTCGCAACACTAGGCCAACCTGACATCCAATCACAATACAGCACAGGGGGTCGCCACAGTGATGGATGACCCTGAGTGTGTGTGTCTGGTGAGTGTGCATTTCTCCGTAACTGTGTGTCTGTGTGAAGATAAGGAGGATGGCGGGGAGGGGGGTCTATCAGGGTCTTTAGCAAAACGATTTTCCTCTCTCTTTCATGCTGTCCATGCTCTGTGAGCACCTGGATTAAATAAACCCTCCACAGAAAACCTTAAACAGAAACTTTATATCAACTAATTACAGCACATGAGGGCATGCTTGGGTGTATTTGCTTTTTAGAGGAAAAGTTATTTCTGTTATTTTTGTTCTAGTTATATCTATTTTTAAATGATCCACAAGCTTTGGTCTAGTGGACCCATCACATTCAAGATGGATGCTAATAATAAAAAGGTAGCAAGTTTCATTTAACGAAAACTGAAAGACTGTGTTTGTGCGTGACCACTGAGAAATGCAAAATGTCCACATAATCCTTAGAGTAATCACCAGCACTGTGGCTACAGTGGAGGTACAGAAACGGAGAGGGTAGAGAGGAGGAGGAGGGTGTAATTGAAAAGGTATGACAATAAAGTCTTTGTATAAATTAATCAATCAGCCAACCAATCTAAGAATCACTCAATCGGTTCATTTGCTGACATCAAAACTTCTCTACCCACTGTCTGCTTTCTGAATGATAATTACACATTTTTGCCGTTAGCATGGAAAAGATTCCCCTGCAGCTGCACTCGAGCTTTTCATTCAGAGATTATTGCACATATTTCTGAGGTTTGAGGAGTGAAGCGCTGCAAGGTGCCAAAAAGTGCAGCTCTATCTCCACCTCTCATTTGGCAGCATACTGAGCATAATCTCTCTCACTACCACTGTTGATTTCTTCCTTTTCCCTCCCGTTTTAACTTTCTCCGTTCTTCTCTCTCTCCCCACTCTGTCTGAGTAGTTTCATAGTTCTATCTATCATGTTTGGCATCCTCTGTCTCTCTTCACCTCCCCCTCTTTCTGTCTCTCTCTGCTCTTACCTCCCCCTCACCCAATCTGTCTGTCTCCCTCCCCCCCTCCCTAACCCCCTATCTGTCTGAACAGTTTCATAGTTGTATCAATCAAGTTCAAACAATAAGACCGGAGTTGGTCCCTGTTCTCCCATCTACTTCCTGGTTTATGGCTTGTAATACCCCGTCTCTCCCTCTCTCTCTGTCTCTCTCCTTCTCTCTGCTGTATGTGTTTGTGTGTGCGGATGTTTATATGCACACTTGTGCATATGTCTTAGGCACAGAACTGTAAATGTATCTAGAGGGAATAATGTGATTAACTATAAAACATTCTGATATTGTCTCCCCCCTTTTCTCTGGGGCTGAGTTTAGTCTGCTTTGACTGAGAGTGCAGTCAAAATATCCTTTTACAGCCATTGTGCTTGGTAATATGTATTATAAAGTACTACTGGCTTAAGGACCTTGCTATATGTGTTCTTGGGGTAAGATTTTAGTAGAGGCTATGACAATGTGTAGGTATTTAAACTGCATCATCGCAGTGCAAGTGTCTTCCTTATGAAACTGTGTTTTTAATGGTAGGCGCAATGTGTGGACTGGGGCTGTAAGTGCTCCAGAGCAGTCTCTGGATTGGACGCATCACTGAGCAAGAGCTGGGTATATTATTTGGTTGAGTGACGGTTGAGTTAGGAAATGCATAGTTAAACATTTTAGTACAATTAATTCAAAAAAGAAATTGAAAAAGCCTAAATCCTTCTCCCTTTCTCTTTTTCTCTCTCCTCTGCAGAACTCCACAGTACATCTTGTGGAAACCCTGGTGTCCCACCCAAAGCAGTGCTAAGTGGTGGCGGCCGTTTTGCTGTGGGAGACCGTGTGCGGTACAGCTGTGTTCCTGGTTATGTCTTAGACGGCCATGCCACACTCACCTGCATTACCAATGCAGGGAACACCGCCGTCTGGGACTTTCCTGCTCCCATTTGTCGAGGTATGGACGACTAAACCTGTATGTGTATGTGCATGACTGCATATGAAGAGTTTTATTCTAAAGTCAAAATCCTCTAAAAGTCTAAAATTTTAGCTCAAAATGAAAACAGAAATTACAATACTAGCAATTACTTTGTTTTTTAAATGACACTTGACTCTTTAATATTATGATATTGATCTCCATATAATGCTTTCCCAAAACAAACTTGATTTTGGAATTTTGGAAGAAAACCCTTCATATAATTTATGTGTATGTGTGTCTGTGAGAGAGACAGAATGACAGACAGACTGCGCATGCATTTGTGTGTGTGTGTGTGTGTATTTGTGTGTGTGTGTTCATGGGAAAGCGTGAGAGGCAGGCAATCCAAGAATGCTTGTCTGTACAGTGTGTGCTTACAGTGTGTGTGTGTGTGTGTGTGTGTCCTTTAATGCTTTAGTCTATAATCAAAGGTGTGTGTGGGAGAGAGGCAAATATGCCGAGTGTACTGTATGCTATGGTCTATTTCGGGATTCTGGGGTAGGTGTAGATGGTCTGTGTATGTAGTGTTGTATGCCACACTACAGTATGTATGCCGAGGAGGAACTCTGTTTCACTCTATGCATTTGTACCAACATACATCCCCCATATAGTGTAGGTGGATGCAAATCTAGCGACTTGTGTTTATGCGTGTACAGTATCACAAGAAACAATTTTCTTTAAAAATGAATTTGAAGTAATCCATATTGAAATGACACCCAAAGGAGCACCATCTAAAATCAATAGTATATAAATTCCATCTTGTTAAATGGATTTTCTTGTCCTGTACCTAATATAAACATTGTAGATAATGATTACATTAAAGCTCCATTATCTATTTTTCATATTTTCATCACATTTCTGTAAATAACTTCCTGTTATGGAGAGGGTTGCTTGTACAACCAATCCTACCGAGAATCACACCCACAACCATGCTATGCTTTCACTCTGTATGGTTGAGTCTCAACGGCTCTCATTGGCCCCCATTTACCAAATATTGTCTGCCAGTATGCAAGCAGAGCCAGAATAAATGAGTGACTGTTAAAGACAGATGAAGCCACAGAGACACAGATAGTTGGGGGAAAAACCAGGAACTGAAGGCAATGTCATATTGGACTTGCAATTGACAGGTGATGGCAAAGATGTCTGTTTTTTTCTGGTGAGTGAGTAGGCAAGTGATGGCTAACCACGATCATAGCCATAAGAATTTGACAGCCTAATTAGTTGATTGTCATGATATGCATCTCCCTATGTGGCTATCTTGTTTGGATGTTGGCCGGGAGATGGGCATGTTTAGTCACCTGATGGGGTGATGCTTTAAAAATGTGGGCATTCTGACACAATGGCAGCTGCATTGACAACCTGGTATGTGGGAGGGACAGAGAAAAGAGCTGATTGGCGGGTTGATACTGGAACAACAAGTAAAAGAATATTGTCAGTTTGACATCCTTACACCATATGCTCCTGATCACAATACGTTCATGGGTGACCACACCCTTGAAGCCTTAGAAAATCCAAGGTGAACAAATAACATTATGTTACATCTTTTCTGATTTGTCTGCCCTGAGCTGCTTGGACTATGTATTGAAATAAATTACGAAATTACAGTAACCCTACATATATTCACATATACATACAATAATTACTAGCATATGCCATAGATACAGGTATACCTTGAATTTAAATCTTCTGACAAAAATGCAGAAAATATAATAAAAAAACAATCCACTGGATTGGAGGATATTTCGTTCATCAAAGCTGCATAATCAATGACTCTTTACACCTCCCTTTATGTTATTCCAGTGACTCATATGACTGTCAAGTGACATCAATGACCTGAGCTTGCCCAGGCAGAGACAGTGAGTTAGTTAAGATATTGAACTTTGCCAATCCATCTGAATGCATTCTGGTTGTAGATCAGACTCAGTCATCCAGAAGAGCACCATCCCTTAACACACAGGAGAAGGCACTTACACTTCTCAGAAGGGACCCGAACATCACCATCCTCCCAGGAGAAAGGGGGCGGATTCACAGTATTGAACTCGGAGGATTATCAGTGCGTGGTATGTGCACTCCTTAGTGATGCAAGTGATAAACAAGAGAGATAACACCAACCACTACAAAGACAGAAGGCAATGAATTGCTTACAATCAGTGAAAACACAGAAGGTGTAGATCACCATAGCATCAACCTCGGGGAAACTGCTGTAGGATCTGTAGTCAAACTACCTGTTAGTAGCAATAAATTGGGGGACTGCCAACAAGGTTCAAGGACACACAATGGAAGCATTCACACCAATATTCAGGTGTGATGACAGTGGACAAGATTATAGTGACAACAGCAGGAGCCCAACCTGATCAAACAAACAGAACACACTCTAGGCTATGTACTCCTTATTGGATCTTTGCTTGAACATTACATAGTAGACGGGGCTCAGCTCCCTCCTGTAATCAGTCTGTACATGGAAGACGTGGTGAGGTAGACATTGGATACTGGCTGGTGTTCATTGGCTCAGATATGTGGATGTCACAAAACAAGAACGCAGAGGTTAAGGCTGTCATGGATCAGCTCTGTGGAAACTAGAGGCAGTTTCATTAAGAAGGAGATGCAGGACAAAAGCCTGGCATTTCTGGACTGTACAACTGTACAGTTTTAGTAAAAGCAAGGGGTACATCTGACATTAAAGCTTACCCATATAGGCCTTCTATCTTTTTATTTATAAGATCCACCCAAACACAAATGAGGAAAAATCCAGACCAAACACTTCAAAAAATAAAACAAAACCAGATCAACAGATGCCTGGTTACCTTAACTGAGATATCATGCAAGTAGCTTCACAAAGACCACCAGTCCATTAAAAACAGAGATAGAACCATATTGCTTTGTGCTATGTGTGTATGTTATTAAATGCAGTCAGCAAGGTACGGACGACACAGCATAGAAAAGCAAACCTCTGGAGTTAAGACTTTATCTACGCTAGTCTACACTCACCATACAGCAAGGAATACATCTCCGAGGATGATTATTTACTTATTATTTTAATAGAGTAGAAAGATGGTTTAAGAAAGCTATTAAAGAGGACATAAGGAACTATTCTCAAATGGAGTGGAGGACTGCTAATTCACATCGTTGCTACAGTATATGCAGTGCTGTCATAACATGGAGAAGAGTCATTATCATAAAGACAAAGCTGGTGTTTAACATCTAACCTCAGCAATTTCACTTATTCACACCTCTATTCATTTGATTTAAATTACCTTACCTTTGATGACTCATATGACACTTTTGTTGGGATCATTCTCAAAAGTTGAATCGATTTCCGCACTCAGTAGAACTGATAGCACATCAGGAAAAAGTGCTGAAATCCAGTGTACAGGTGACAGCTAACAGGGTTGCATTGATACCAGTCAACAATTATATCATTTTTATCTCTTATAATCTCTTATAGTGTGTTGACAACAGACACTGCCAAATAAATAAAGTTTGGTTTGTGGTTCCAACAAAAGTGAACAAAAATGCAAAAAAAAGACAATTTGTCAATGTTAATTTGCTTCACTGTGAATCTAAGGCTACTCAGTTTTGAATTCACCCTTTAAGTGTGTATAATGCTTGTGCATTTTTCCCAATTAACCCTGCCTTTTTGTGCACAACAACGGCAACCAAAACCAGTCTAATACATGCAACAATGTGCTGAATTGTTGCACAACATAGCTCACTGTGCAGTGAACTGTAATTTGGGTCTAGGGAAGGAAGAAGGGGAGGAGAGGAGGGAAGAGAGGGGGAAGAGGGGGAAATGGCAACTTGTCAGTGCTGGATTAGCAATGTCTCTGTCACTCTGTCAGTAAGGCTAAGAGGAGCTAAGCTACTAATACGTTCACACCAACTCAGAAACACACACATACACAACAATTCACACCTCCCCCCACATACACACATCATGCAAAAAAAACCATATACCCTCACAAAAACACCCACACATACACACACAGAGTTGTATACTTGAGTGTTTCTGCTTGTGTGTGTGTGTGTGTGTGTGTGTATGTGTGTGTGGTGACACCTAGAGGCATTCGTACCAGCCGTAATAGCTTTCTATCAATTATTCAGCCATGCAATCAAATGACTTAAAATGCAATGCTTTTAGCAATATCACCGGAAATGTGTTCTCTCCCTCTTTCTTACTCTCTCTTTCTTACTCTCTCTCTCTCTCTTTCTCTGTAATCTTGTCTCTTTATTCTTACAATTACATAAATTGTAAACATGAGCACCTATCTACATGCATAAGTACACACTGTGCTTAAATTATTATGCATTCATCATGAATAGACTAGATGAGAATAGAATTCTCACTCAAAATGGTCAAATGCTGCCACTTTCAACTCTGTATTCACATTCATCTCTCACCTTTATGGGTGAAATCAACAGACCACATTTTGTTCCGCATTGAGCAATAGAATATGGGTGCACACTAGTGGATATTCACAGCTAGAATATCCTGGTTCAATACACTGCCCCTTCTTTGTGGAAACTAAGTGATGTCTCTGTTTGGGTTTCTCTCCCCCAGATACTCAGTCCAGTGGGAATGGTGGAATTTAAATTACCCTTAGGTGTAAATATGAATGTTATGGTTTCATAATTCCCTGCCTTTGAGTTGGAGCCACTGCTGCCCTGAGTGCAGGAACACTAAGGTACACCTTACAATATAATACAACTTAATAACAATAAAACTACAGTTTTATATAATGCCATAGAGATTAGTTAACACCCCTTTGACATAGACATAGTATTTGTTGCATGGCGCTGGATCACATTATGTTAAACAGGTGTTGCTTTTACTGTTCACTTTATATATTTTGTGTATTGGAACTTTTTATTTTCCATGTTGGAATATTTTGGCCACCACTGAGCAATCACATTGCAAATTAGATTGTTTTCTAACAGGCATAAAAAAAGACTGCCATCACTAGGATCGTTTAATGCCATGCAAGTCCCCTGATGATGATTCTAGCGGCTTAGAGAGACATAATTTTGGGATGCAGTTGGTATGAGTGGAACTCTTCTCCGTAGTCTTGCTGCTAATAGTTTTTTTTCTGCCAGAACTCAGTTTGTCTCTTTGTTCACCATATGCCACACAGATAGCGTCCGAAATATACGACCCCAAATTGATGCAGATTAAGGAACAAGTACTCACCTGACTACACTTTGAGGTCTAGGGTCCCTACAACCAACCATGAATTTGCACAGTAATATAGTGTATTTTGTGTTATACAGTATGTCTTGCACTGCTATTTTACACTGAGTGTGAGGTCCACCTGTTCACAGGTGATGTAGTATTTTTCTGTGCCAGTAAACCTAATTAAAGATGTGGCTGATGGACATGTAATAATGACATTGTGTACCTTGATCACATGAACAGCATATTGTTTAATTTGAAAAACCTTAAACGACTTAGTGAAATGGAGCTGACTGTGTGTCAGCTCAACAGCAACACTATTGCTAAGGTTCAAAGGAAACATCATCATCCACACAAATAGAGCATATTTGCTGCATGTACAGTACAGCCTGGGTATCAAGTAGCTAAGCTAAGCTAACAAACCTGTTCAGAAACATTAACTATTACGATAAAGTTAGTATCAAATAGCCTCCTCTAGTTGATAAACTAATTTGGAAAAAGAGTCTTACAGACACAGTTGAGAAGATGAATTGTGCATGGCAGCTTTAAATCGGGTCTTTGCAGGACTAATAATAATAAATTTTGTAGTTGGCATGGACTTAAATGTGACAATAATGGTAGATAAAATTACCCAGAAGTGCAGGAGCAATATTGATTGATACTCCTTGCTCATCATTACCCTCTCTTAAGACTTGAATCACATCTTTGTATTGAATGCGGAATTACTTCACCTCATTTTTTTGCTGTATTTTGCATTTGAGTTTCCTTCATATGTCTTAAATATACAGTGTAGTATCCATTGGTGTAGCAACGCTGATGGGAAAAGATGTCACCGTATAGATGACAGGAAGTTGTCTAACATAGCAAGGTGCGGAGTTTAGGATTGTTCATCTGGTAATCCAGAGAACTTGGAATGGGTTGGGAACCATTGTGGATGTGGGCCATCAGATCCATTGAGTCACTGATTTTGAGATACACAAATAAACTTCACTTGACTTGACATGTGTAACTATAGCAACAGCAGAACCAATCTTACAAACACGATTTGAAATTGGGCTAGTATCGGAAGGGTGCTGTTTCAGCACACTTTTAATGTACCCAAACTGTGTTATATAGTACCATGGGCAAAATATAATGGAAAGTCACACTGCACAGCTACTGTATGTCACTGTACTGCAGTAGAAAAAGCATATAGAGGATATATGTGTTATGGAGAGATTCTGCATGGACCTTTGAGTGCATCTGTGTGTTTGTGCGTTTATGTATGAGTGTCAGAATGTGTGCTTTTACTAAGTTGGTGCAGAATTATTTACAGGACAGAAATACCCTTCAGCATTCTAGGCATCCATATTCACACAAATGCACACGCATACACATGAGCATAGTTGGCCCTGAGAAAATTTCATCATGATCTCACAGATACTGAATATGCTTATGAATATTCATGGCTTGGGTGAATGTGCATGTGTGCATAAGTGTGTGGGGTGGGGTGGTCTGAGTGAAAGAGAGCAAGACAGAGATAAACTGAGACAGAGCATCAGTGAATTTAGTCTGCATATCTCTATAGTGCAAGGAAGTGCAGAGTTTGAGCTGAAAATGTGGGAGAAACTGATTGACCCCGTGCATGTTTGTGTGTATACAGGTGCATTAATACACTGCGAATCACTGAGTATACCATAAACACAAATTGATTTCGGTACAATATCTTCAAGTCACAGTAAGACCATTTGGAGGAGAGAGAGAGGGAGAGAAACCAAGAGCGAGAGAGGCAGAGAGAGAGAGACAGAGATGGGTGATACAAAAGAGAACAAGATTGAAGGGAAGAGAGAGGGGGAAGAGCTAGAACGAGAGGAAGTAGGGGGTTATTGTTGGAATTGAAAAAGTAATAATGTGCTCTGACAAAACTCAAAATTAGACTGGCTGAGAAACGGAAATGAAATGAGCGTGTGTGTGGTTGTTTGTGAGTGTGTGCTTGTGTGTAGTCAGCATAATGAGATTGAGGCTGCTGCAGCTTGGGTGCATGTTTTTGTGTGTTCACGGGAGTGTGCACATTATTGGTTGAGCTCATAGTACTAATTCTGCTGCAGTCCGATCAGGCAACACTTGGAATTTTTTTTCCCCGTGGTGAGCAATAACACTGCAGTCATACTATGTCCCAAACAAAGGCCATACTATGTCCTTACATAACCCTTATGGTGTGTTTAGACAAAACGTGAAGCTAATTCAACAGGTGGCATGCACTGTATGTATACAGTACAGGTCAATGGAAAGGTATGTGTGGACGCAAACCGACATGGATTGAGGCAACAATGTATCTATGGGTTGAAAATGTTGAAAAATGTGCATTTATCCTGAAGATGTAGGACTCTACTTCGATAACATGCAGAAACAAGAGGAAGTATGAGAGAAAATGAAAGAAAAATAAGACAAACTACTGGAATTTCTAATAAGTTCTGAGAACAGTCTGATTCTATACTGTCACACACACACACGCACACACACACACAAACACACACACACACACACACACACACAGGCACACACACACACACACACACACAGGCACACACAGTTGGGTATGCGTTGTCAGCTAGCCACAGGCTAATGTGTATACTTTTGCTGCAGTGGCTGTTCGTGCTGAGTAAAACAGACTCCAAATCACTCCAGCCGTCATATTTGCAGGAATGAAGCGAGGCTAAAATTCACTTCACATTCAGCTTCAAAGCCCCTTTAGTTATAGCTCAGTGAGTCATTTACTAGAGGCTGGGGTCCACTATTGGGGAACTCTGAAAACTTGTTTAAAGAAATACTTTACTTACCTGTCCTATTATTTATATTTACTTAATACTTACCTAGCATCGTCTCAAAAGTCACTGTCATGTACTGTAAGAATGGAGTGTATTTAATTTATTATAAAAGCTCCCTCCTGAGCTAGGCATCAGTAACAAGTAGAATGTGTAAGTGTCTTACCTGTTTGCAGCAGGATTATAATTTACTTCAATATTTTAGTTAAGAGTTTAAGCCATGTATATAGTCTGACATATCCAGACACACTTAAGACGTAACTGGAAGGAAGTCTGACAGTAAGGAGGGAATAAAAATGCTCATCTATTTGTATCTGTTCATTCTAGCTTAACAAAGGACAAAATAAATCTAGAAAGAAAGAAAGAAAAGAAAAGAAAAGAAAGCGTCAAATGAATAATAGCCTGAGAATCTTTTAAGAGTTGTTTCTATGGATACAGTCTATATGCTAATTAGGTAGTCAAATTAGCTAGCTTCAGTCCAATGGAGAGACTGTGTTGTCAAAACTCCCACACGCACGTGCATGCGTGTGTTTGAATGTGCATACTTACAGTACACAGGTACGTGTTCATGCACATGTGTGTGCATGCATGTGGGCGTAGATCATAACAAAGCATGACATAATGACCAAGTAAACAAAACATCATTTATGTAAACATATTTTTGTTGTTTTCTTCCTAATCTGACCTTTATGAAGATACTGTAAGTGTTTTTTGACTCATGTTGCACCAGGAGAGAAATTTATTTTAGTGTATGCTAAAGAGGACTTTTTTGTGTGGTTTACAGTTTGATGGGGATGTGATAGGGATGAGACACGTGATTTCTACTTAACAGCACTTAAATACCTACCCAGGCCTCAGACTGGCCATCGGGAGCACAGGGGAGAAATCTCAGATTGACCCAGAGAATCAGGTTGGTGTTACAGTGAAACAAAATGATAATTTTAAAGTGAAAACAACACAAGGTAGCTACATTTTCTCAGAATTACAAAGTTGTAAAGCCTAAAGATCTATTATATAAGGTAGGGTATTCTGTGAGTTAAAAAGGATCACACCACATTCAGTGTTGTATGGAATATTTAAAATATACGTTTAAATGTAAGAATACTGACTGTATCAGTGATGATTTATCTTAACTCTAATGTGGAGTTTTTCCTCATATAATAAAAGAAATGTGTTTCAAAAATAATTGTTGATGCCAGATGAAGACAGCTTGTTAATGAATAAGTAATGGCCTTTCATCGTGCAACTGAATCATTTGTGATGTGTTGTAAGTCAATTTTATGATTATATAAGGATGCTGACGGTATGGCCTTGAACAGGTGTCTGCTTTGAATCGGAATTTGGAGCAAAATGTCTTTCACAGCCCTGGAAATCCACTATGGTTTGGAAAACTCCAGCGGTGTTTCTATGTATCAAATATTTAAGTCATAGGCTTTACAAAATGCTGCATCATATGGTACATGGCCCTTTCACTTGAAAACACCTAAACCAGGTGTTGAGCAGTCGATATTAGATTATACTACATACACTATTTCCTCAGCATAAGCTTATTGAGGATGTTGGCTCTTTTTTCAGTAACATTCTGCCAGAGTCAGTACTTTACACTCTGCTGAAGTTGGTTGTTTGACTTCCTCATAAAGTTTCTACGACTTTGACAATTCATTTTACATCTGGTTGTGTGTGTGTGTGACTATGTGTGTGACAGAGAGTTTGAGTGACTGCTTCTGACAGTGTGCATGACTGTCTGTGTTTGTGACTTTGTGCGTATATGAGTGTGTGTTTTGCCCAAGGCTGACTAGAATTGTTGCTTGGTGAAATGGTGAGATCGTCATGGTACTGTTGGGGATCAACGATTTAAAGGTGTACAACATATGTACGGCTATCAGAAATAATTAATAATTATCGAAAATAATT
>NTHP01000268.1:148575-172250 GCA_003416845.1 Oplegnathus fasciatus | reverse complement strand
TTTGAAACACCGGCCTGAGTCGGGCCTGAACCGTGGTGTTACTCGCTCTGTAGATGTGTATGTGTTTAAAGTGAATTTGTGTCTAATGTGGAGCCAGGTAAAAAGGGATAGTTAGTTTGCATGCAAGACATGATAGTTAGCTTAATGGATGTAACTCCAGCTCTATAAGTACATGCTTGAAGCAGAACTAACATCAACTTATCTGTGTGGCTAACCAATCATCTATAAACACAATAAACCATGAAAACACATCACAACAATGAAGCTCATGTACAAAGTCAAATAACCTTATGCTTAGCTGTGTTATGCTATGCTATGCCCAGTTGAAGTCAACATTACCAGTCCTTTTGGAAAAGGGGTCCGTTGGTGTTGCTTTGTTAGCTGGCGATCCTGTTTGATGAGCCAGGCTGTGAAGAATTGTGGTCCAAAGCAGTCCTTGCTGTGCACACACAAACAGGCCGGAGGAATCCAGTCCTGGCAGAGTTAGCAGCTCTGTGCTAACTTGGGTTGCGGCTCCTGTTGCTTGAAGAATTAGCTCGCAGACTTTGTGTTGTAGCTGCTGGCGCTAAATAACCTTCAGGTCTAAGTTTAACTTAGTTTCAGGGGTCTTAGGCAAGCCCTCGCGTCGCTGCCTTAAGAAAGTGTGTCTACCTGGTGTAGAACACAATGGAACAGAAGAGAGGTGGACAACTGGGCCGCACCTCCAGGGAGAGAGTTCCAGAGGAAGAGGAGAGCAGCAGTGCTGCTCCTCAGTCAGGTTGCATACGAGAGAGGGAGCAGCTGGGCTGCCCTCTCAGCGAAGAGCTGAGTTGCAGAGTCAAGAGCAGAGAGAGAGAGAGAGGGATGGGAGTTTTGCTTTATATATGACCCGATGAGGTCATGGGTCCTGTGTCAGCTTGACCAATCACTCCTGGAAGCTGGGTCAATGGGTGGGGTTCCTCACATAGGTGTGAAAGACAAAATGGAGGCTCCTGAAAGAGAGCTTGATGGCTCCCTTTGTTCTCACAAGAAGCCATGCGGTCAGTCTCCATTTTGAATAAGGTTTCATTCATGGGCTGATTCCCAACAGTACAATAGTATTGTTATCGTCACAACAGTGAAGATTCCAGGAAGCATCTTTGTATTCTTTCTGCCTCTTTCTCTGCTTCTTTCACCTCTTCACTTCCACCCATCCTCTCTTGTCATTTTGCTTTTCTTTGTGTTACTTGCTAGGTAGGAGTGGAATTGGGGCCTGACGCAAATTCTGAGCTGTTCTTTTACCGAGGAAATGAGCTCTTGTCAGCCAGCGATATAGTGGATAAAATGTTTTAAAAGTCAAACATGTACAACATGTACAACATTTCATTTTAATCTTAGGCTGGGCCTGGTTGCCAATATGATGTTGAGCGTTGAATAATGTTATAATGTTTTGTTCAAAAACTGGTAAAGAAAAGTGCAGAGATAATCTACGTGCTGAGCAACTCCATGTGCTGAGGAAGGCCACGAAATGCATTTGAAAGCTTCAGAAGCAAAGAAGTTTGACCTTGAATTTTTTTGTTTGAGAGATATTCTATTCCAGAAAACACTCAAAACCACAATATTCAAGACAGTGGACAGTTTGTCCTTTTCTATTCTCTTTCTGCTGCATTTTCTCAGTTTTAGTCTGTAGTAATGTTATTTCCCCACACAAAGAGAGAAGGAGAGAGGGACAACAATGCCAATTTGACATACTGTATATTTCTATGTGTCTGCGTGTGTGTGTGTGTGCCAAGTAGTAAAAACTAGTTCAGCCGAATTTTGACAGATCACAGTGTTTACGCAGGTAGTTTCCTCCAACCTGAGTCACACACACCCACACTCGAGCATATTCACACTCCCAGTTACAGTGCAGGAGATTCAAACTGAGCTGTCATATTGATTCAAACATGTCACACAGACACTCAGATAGACTGGCTGTATGTTTATGTATTTATATTTGTGTGTGCATTTGTGTGTGCATGTGGCTGTGTGCATGTTTATGTATATGTGTGTGCGTAAATGAACTATCCTTGTTAGCACATTTCTATATTTCTTAGTGAGGAGAATCAAAGAGTTTTGAGACTCCTGAAATGATCAAGTGAACTTCTTTATATCAGCAGCAGAAATCTCCTCTCTCCAACAAGTTAAACTTTCAGAAACTCTGAAGAATAAAGTGGTAATGTTTCTCCATTAGCAACCAGGCATGACGAAAGAAAGACATTTTCAACAGGTCAGTATGGCGCCCTTATCCAGTTAGCATCAAGAATAAATGGTTGTAATTGGAAAAGCCAGAGCTAAAAGTGGCTGTGTGCTTATGTTGTAAAGAAGATCAGTTGTAAGTCAGCTTATTGAAGTAGTAGTAAGCTGATATGCATAAGTATTCGAAATTTGCACTTTTATCACAGAAACAGTTGACACCAGTACTAATTACATTGCTTTAGATGTGAAGCATCTCCTTCTCATTCCTGTCAATTCAGCTAATCATTTCAAGGCATGTGGATTTATGAGTAAGCTTATTTCAAAATAATAACTTTTATTACTATGCTTTACAAAACATAACAAGCCAAAAATAGCATAGCTTTGAACTAATTACATGCTTGTGAGCTAAATGTCATGTAACAGGTGTTTTCTGACAACACCTATAAGTAACACCTTTCTGTGATGATAAACCATTTGTGGTTGCACATCAGTCCTATAGATCTAGAAGAAATAAAAGTCTTTATATGTATTCATGAAACACAGAAAAACAACATCATTACTATATTGAAGCACTTTGAAAAGTACACCAGTGTTGTGCAGGCATTTACTATTGTACAGACAAAAGAAGACCTTTCCTTCTTTTCTACTGTACTTAGACATTTTTAGTATAAGATCCTACGATATTTACCTTATCAGTTCACCACTTTCTTGTGAATGCAGAGCTGTTTGAAAGTCAAGTGCCAAATTTAGGATATTGGATTTTCCCATCAGCAAAACTGTAAGACCATAAGTCTGCACTTTAAGTAACACACAGCAATAGTATACTAAGTTTGACAAAAACAAAATTGAGCACTTTGTTCACTGTGGATTACCAATTAAGCAAGTTTCAGGTCTCTTAGGCAAAGTTTCATATAAAGTATTGAAAACTGAAAAGAATGAGCGCCATGCAGGTGGGTCAAACACGTTTAAGGACAGAACAAAAACATATGATTATATTTACATATATTTTAGGATATAACCTTGATCCATTAATAAATAAATCATTTCGACAGAATTTGATTAATCAAATAAGAAAATGAAAAGGAAAGACTGTCATTTGTATGCATATATACAACTCGAACAGTATCAGATGTCGCAGAAAAGTAGGGCAGACATATGTTCTTTAACTTTAAAATGTAGATTTATGCAGACGTCCTGGCACTCATGACAACGACCACTCTAATGACTCTTATAAGGTTAAAACAAACCAGAAAAAGGCTCTGCTCATGATGTTTATGTCTATGACTGGAGCACGTTTGTTTCTCTCCCTCCCTCTCTCTCCCTCTCTGTCCCTTTCTTTCACACACATACACACACCTCTTCCAGCTTCTCCATGGTCTCATTATTATCTTGCTAATGGTTCCCTGTGGATGTAAAGCTCTGCTGATCCAAGCAGCTGGAGACATAAACACACACACACACCGCCAAACAGACAGACAGAGAGAGAGCGACACACACACACACACACACACACACACACACACACACACACACACACACACACATGCAGATCCATTCTGTCCATACTGCTAATCCCTCTCTGTCTAAGTCAGTATGGAGACTTAATTCTGTAATACGTCCTTGTGTGTTGATATCCAAGTGTGCAATTACTGAAACACCAAATTATAGGCTACTAAACTGTCCAAGCTGTGTAGGGATATTATACTCTTTATTTCAAAAAATATGTTCATTTTAATGAAGAATTAATTGAATGCCATTATTAAAGTGTAGCTTTATGTTTTCTCAATCTGCGGTATGTTTGACTTAATAAGTGACAACGTTTTGTTTTGAAGTTGTACGTTTTACAAACTGTTTTGGCATTTTATTAACAGTAAATCCATTAACATATTTAAAAACAAAATGATCAGTCGTGACATATTTTAGCACTGATGACAGCTTCTTGTTGAAATGTAGGGAACCAAATAATTGTGACAAAAACTGACTGAACTTTATGAAGCACTTCTTGTTTCCATGACTGTTGACTTAGAGCTAGACATCACAGCTCCTGACTTCCAGAAACCCAAACATGTAGAATATGTAGAAATATGAAGACACTTGCCGGGTTAACAAATGTTTTTTATGTGGCAGGTAGTTACCATGTTTGTTTCATTTATAACATAATAACAGTGCAGCATTTGAAATTATGTTCAAAACACTGTGTTCACAGTAATGAAACTCTCTCTCTCTCCACACCTCTCTGTCTCGCTCTCTCTCTCTCTCTCTCTCTCTCTCTCTCAGATCAATGTACCAGTCTTGTAGTGACACTTGAAGTACTCTTATCTCTTCTCTGCAGACCTGCTCAATTCTTGCTACCTCTCTCCTCTCCTCCCCTCCACTTCTCTCGCCCCTCTTTTCCCTTCCTGTCTTGTGCTCTCTTCTGCCTTGCTCTGCACATACTGTATCTCTCCTCTCCTCTCCTCTCCTCTCTTCTCCTCTCATTACATTGATGCTGATGATGGGTGCTGTCTAAATTTTGGTTAACAATGACATATGAGGTTGCTTTTGCAGCTCATCTACAACCACTCTGCACCGCTAACATTTTCACAAAATACAACTACTCTCTTTCTCTTGCTTTCTGCCCCCTTTTCTCTTTCTTTCTTTCTTTTATCCCTGCTATCTTACACACAGATATGTGCTATCTAGTGTGAAACCCTTCTCTCTATAACCTTCAGTGTTTTCCATGTTTATATTTCTAGTAAAACTCCACATAATTCTTTATATGCAGAGTGGCTTCCATGACCCCAAGGCTGTGGCTGCAATAGCCTAAAATGCTTCTCAACAGGGTAACAGAATAGCATTGCATCGCAGCTTATGATGTCATTGCCATTTAAATAGCAATTTTAAGCCTGCCCACAGCCGCTTCTCCTTTGTGTATATTCAATCAAAGGGTACAACATTACAGACAACTTTCCAAGCAAAAAATAGTGAAGGGAGTGGAGAGAGAAAACCAATTAATTTTTTTTTCATGAGCCACATGAGACAGGGAAAATATTTATGTCAAATGTTTTAATATTGATTACATAGCAATATTTTTATGAATCAGCCACCCTTGGTAAGCTTATTAGCTTATTCCTCAAAGTATTTACAATATACAAAGGCACACTTTTATACAGCAAGAATTTGCTAAATCAATCCTACATTCTATTTTTTTCAGCCAAAACAGGAAACAGAAATAAAATGTCAAGTTAAGAGGCGTGTCCTAATGAAGCTCTAACACATACATGGGATTGCCAGGCTGACAAACACCATGTAGATCTGCAGCTTCAACACAGCCTGTGGTACCAAAAAGATTCCACTAAGATGCCATTAATTTATTAATACAACCCATTAATTTATTCATCAAGCTGCAAGTACTGCCGCTTGTAAGCATCAGTGCTGCAAACTTACACAGCATCAGCGCTCGGCTGTGTGATCAGCGGATTTATGGTTATTTATTTAACCATAAGACACCACAGATGCCTGTACAGCAGTAGCACACCTGTGGTGTAGTTGTACTGTAAAGGCTTTCAAATTCACCTGAAGGAAACTTTGAACGTCATTGTTCAAAAGGTGCAGAGTAGCTCATATGTCTGGATATATTAGTTAGAGTAAGTTATATGATATCGCATGCAGTGATTTTTGTATTGTCCATGAGCATGATCTAGTTATGTTTTGAGGTGTCCCAGAGGGATGAGTATGCACCCAAGCAGTTTTCTGTGATGTTTAAATTGTAGTGGAGATTTCAAAATGATCTGATGACAAAAATAGTACAAATTTGAATTAAGACACCAAGTTATACCTAATAACAAGTTAGCCCTTAGAAGTTATCAGCATGTCTAACATGTCACACCTCCGCAGCTGCTTTACAGCACCTCCAGTGTTGTCATTAATAACTACACCATTTGAGTAACACTTTAAATGTGTCTCAGTTTTGCAGTTTCATAGATTTTATCTCATTTTTGGAAATTTGTTTCCTTCATTAAAGGTGATATTGATAACATTCAGCCCACTCCCCTCTCCCCCCTTCCATTGCATTCATATCACAACATCGCTGTTGCTTGAAGCACATGCCGCCTCAAGTGGTTGCCAGTTCATTGCACAACCTGCACATTTCATGGTCGAGTGGAGTGAGAGTCAGACAGACTCAGCCATGTCAAGTGATGAATCTTTCATGGTAGAGTAATGAATTCATTTTCAACCAGTAGTGATTATGTGCATTTATGTTGTGCACGTTGATCTGACGAGACAGTGTCGGTGTAGATTCCCAGTTAGCTAACGAAACCTAAGCTTTAGCTTACCGGTCAAGAAGAAAAGTGGCCACCTCGGCATGGCTTTTCAGCCCTTGAAACTCTTTCAGCCGAAAGTTGAACCAATGTTCACCCTGGTCTTGCTCCCCCTTTTGTCGCTGAGTACTTGGGAATGGTACTGGAGTGAAGATTACCGTCAAACTTTCCGTTTCCAAACTTTTCGTTTTTTTTCACACCAACTGGCAACTACTAAGATGCTTGACCACTGACGACACAGAGATACCACGTGATACCAACGGTGTTATACTATTGGCTCACAAGCCTTGTTAGAAACGGGAAGCAAAGGTGAGATATCTTACACAGAGATAACCAAAACATTCATTTTGGACCCATCAAAATTTTTACGATTAATTCACAATCATAATATTTTCTTTTAGGTGAAGCCATACTTTGATTCCGCACTTTTCTAAAGCTCTGTGGATGTATGATTTTTTTTCAAATTATTCATCCACATAAAAACGTTATCAATAACACCTTTAAAATCTGTCACTATAAAGAATATATGTTTATCACTTCATTGTCTGAAAAGATTATAATTCAGTCATCAGTGAGTTCAGCAGCATGCTATTAAAAAAGTTAGTTTTCTTTTCAAATTAAAGACATTTTTATTTAATTGAATTATTGTGGTTGTTTTATTTCCAATGGCTGATTTATTCACAGCACAGAGTGAGGTTTCTGTCAGCCAGCAGAAGGTTTGTGTCAGGTGTGCTTTAGTTAACTGCAATGTGATTGGTTTAAAAAATGTGTTAACAATGATGGCTTCTTTCCCTTATTAGTCTGCTGACACTGCAACACACACACACGTAATGCAGTGCACACCACAAGCATCCAGACACTCTCATATGCATGCATACACAGACAGGGTACAAGACACACACACACACACACACACACAAACTTTTCTTTCACGCTCTAGAACACACACAGACACACGCAGACACATACACAGCATAGTGGCAGTGCTGTAGTCAGCAGGGGCTCATTTAGCCACTAAACGATTCAGGATGTTCACATTGTCTGTGTGTGTGTGCGTGTGTGTGTGTGTGTGTGTGAAGGCTCGTGGCCAACAGTGCCATGGATTTTTAGGACAGCAGGTTTCTCCTCCTCTTTCCAACCCTGTCTGCCTTTCTTGCTGTATCAACTCCCTTCTCCTTACCCTATCTCTATCTCTCTGTAAGAAACACCCTTAATCATAACTGACTTATTACATCCTAAACTCTGGAACAGGCCAGTGCAATTTTTGCATTTGATATTAATGTTGATAAGTGACCAGCAACATTGTCAACCCCCCACCTACATCATCTCCTGGGACACAGCTTTCTTATTGATTTCATGAAAGAGGTGTCTGAGTAGTCAGGGCCATTAGCTGTCACTTGCCCTCTGTCAAGCAACCTCATCTCAGCAGTATGTAAAAAAAACAAAAAAACAAGAAGGCCCACCCTGACACCGTTGGGTTTCGGAAACTGCCCCCTATGACACTTTATTAGTCTGTTCAGGCAACACTCACCACATGCAAACCTCAGCACGATCTGGCTCTCCACATCATCTGTTAGAGTGGTCAGTAAGTTGGCTCTGTGATACCACCAAAGTTTGCTTTGTTACAGTGCAGATGATTTTACACAGCTGCAGATACTGCCTGCACTCTCCAACAATTCATTTCATACAGTACATCTCATTTTACTGAATAAGCCCCTCATGTTGCACTTGACCACTGTAGTGTTGGTCACGTTCTTAATTTGCTCTTCTGCTGCAGCTGCACTGTTTGCTATAATGGTCAAACACACATGGCTATTATTATTCGAATGTTGCATACATGCATAATCTGCTTCCAAATGCTTGTTGCTGTTCTCTTTCCTGCTATTGTGCGAGGCTCGGCATTATGGATTTGTATTTTAAAACAGCTGTTTGTGCAACTGTTTGAGGAAGAAAATAGTACTCTTTCAGTGACTGAAGAAATGTTATTGGTTAGCAGGCACATAGAAATAAACAGTCATGGTTAGAATATTTTCATTTTTCAGTAAATGTGTGCACTGTGTGTGTGCTTTTACTGTGTTTATATGAGTATGCATGTTTATGTGTAACCTATGTATACATACTTCATTGTCGGTTGGAGGGAATTCAAGATTGAAGATTAGTCATAGCTGCTTAGTCACTTCTGTAAGAATCACATGGCTGTTGTGACAACCAAAACAGTCTTTCACAAGGACAATAGGACAATAATCATGGCTGCCATGATAACACAAAGAGGCTGCTGTATGTACAAATTAACTGTAAGACAAATTCTGTAATTACATTGTCACAGTGGGAGAGATTTGTTAAAGCCATTCAGTTGTTTGAAGATTTAAAGATCAGATAATTTAATGAAAAATGGCATATTTTGCAAATGTAATTATCAATAATAGTAGTGTATAAAATAGTAGTATATTTGTAGTACTTGTAGTACAATTTTATTGAATGACGTGAATGGAAGGAAGTATAATTAAGTTTTCAGTCAGGGAGAAACAGTGTTAACATTAAATGTGTGGACTTTTAGTCCAGTAGTTATGTGTTGTCACGTTGAGTTTGTGAGCTCTGGGCGCTCGAAAGCAATGTATTGATGTCAGCAGTATTGTCAGAAGTGGACAGAGTATACATGTGTTACTTTTATGAACTCCAACATGATAGTTTGACAGTCAACACTTGTTGTTAATTCTGGTTCTTGTGAAAGATAGATATACCATATATTTTGAATGTCTTATGCTCAATTTGCATACACTATGATACGCAGTAGTTTGTATGTGTGTGTAACAGGCAGATTGTATGTGTGTTATAGATCCATTAGTGAATATGTTACCATGGGAACAGAACCACCTCCACTACCTAGCAACATGTAGAGTTCTGGATCTGCTGACCCGACCATACTCCCTCTTCCTTTCTCTCTCTCTCTGTCACTCCCCCTCCCTCTATTTCTCTTCTTTGCTCTCTTTTCCCCCGTCTCTCGATACTTTGACAGGTTAATGCTCAGCTAGCGTGTCTGGCTTATACGCACGCACACACACATACACGTACACACACAGCCTGAGGTGGTGTGTAACAGGGGATTTCAAGGGGGACAGCAGGATAGACAGTTTAATCTGAGAGAGAAGGAGGGATGGTGAGAAAGCAAGAGGGAGAGGGAGATACAGAGAGATAGAGTGAGCGGAAGAGAGACAGAGGGGGGGAAAGGTTATGGCCAGGACATGTCAGTGAGAAACAGAGAGGAAGCGGAGAAAGGGGAAAACTTTATTACTCTTCCACTCCAGAGAGAAAGAGTGAGTGAGAGGTAGTGAGTTGCGGAGAATCAGGGCAAAACTTTTGCTTTTTCAGACATTTTATTTAGAGTACATCACAAAACAACAGTACAGCAGGGCTCAGAGTGGACTTCAGTCGTCCTACTACCAGTTGTAATGCTGTCATTTTATTCTTTTGGACCCCAGAATAGGTGCCAGTGAGGTAATAACTAAGCCTGAATTAATAAACAATATGGACACTAAGCTCTCTGCTGTGGCTTGTAGTTTTGAGCCAAAATAAGCTTAAAGGAAAGATTACAACTTCAGGTTTAAAATTATGTAGTTGCTGTTTAGGTAGTGTTCAAGTCCCCGTAGATAACTCTGAAGACGTTGGCTGTGTTTTTTAGGCCATCTGCTCAGGGGCCTCCTGGTGGTAAAGGGCCCTTGTGCACCAAGCTGCTGTATGACAGTTTATGATGGATCTGGCCATGCCCAACTTTAAAATGTCTGTGTGTGTGTGACAGTGTGTGTGCAGAAGGTTGTGTGTAATCTCAGAGCTGATCAAGTGTGATGGTAAATACCCTAGACAACATAGTTTCTGTGTGTGTGTGTCTATCCAACTGTCCTCTGTGTGTACACGTGTGCTCTATTTTGGGTGCATTTGGGTGCATTTGTGTGCATGTGCGTACATGCAGGCGTGTTCATCTGTATTTGTCTGTGCAGATGTGGGTGTGTAGGCTTATCCCAGGTTCCCTTGGGACAGTGCTGATTGACAGCTCTATCCCTGGTTGTCATGGTGATGATGATGGATGTGTTTTGGGTTACCACGGAGACCGCTGTTTAGGCTTTCTATCTGCATGCATAATATAGTTTTAGCATAAAGAGATTCTGTAGCTGACAGAGAGATAGAGAGAAGGAGACACGGAAAGGACCAGAAACAAGTTTACTGGTTGACTTTGCTACATGTAGTTGCCGTTACATACATGCTCCAAACATTATGCGTTACCTGAAGATCACACAGTAAACAGGATACATAAAAGCAATTGGCCAAGATAAATCCTACATGCAGATAGAGAGATGATAGATGGGGAGACAGTCAGAGAGACAGGCAGGCAAGTGTTCAAAACAGCGCACGTCCTCTGATAAAGATGAAAGAGTTGGTACTGTGGAATTATAGAATTTTAACTATCCTCCACCTGTAGTGCTGAATTTTTAACACCTTCATCTGCAGAGTTATCCAGAAGTTGTACTTTTTACAATGAAAGCATAGGAAAAGATCCGACCCCCAGCGGGTTCAGAGACATGAGATGTGTTGAAATTTAGTTTCCAAAAAAAGTTACAAGCAGTTCTCAGGGCTACACTTTTTACGACTAACAAACAGAACTGCTTTACTTTTATTTCTTTTGAATTATTTAAAGTGCGGGTGACAGGGATTTTAGTTTTGGTTCCACGTTTGCCACAGTTTTTATGACTGTACAGGTTGTAATGCTGATTTGTTCATTATCACACATACAGTGTCTACAAATTGTAAATATTGAGCCTTCAAATGTGATGTTTGATTATATTTGCTACAAAAGTACATTTGTATTTCTATTATTTTTGCTTCCAGTGCCACATGTAGATGATGTTGTGGTTATAGCCCAGCACTGCTGAGGTGGTCCACACCACAACTACAACCACTTTGACATGTTGCATTGTCTTAAACATTGGAGATATTATTGTTACTGTGGTCACCTTCCACCGCTGAATGAAAATAGATGAAATGCCACGCTAGACCATACTGACATGAATTTAGTCATTCATATTCATTTTCATGCACCAACAACACACACATACACCTACACAGATACACTCCCTGAGGAGACGCCACTACACATGCATGATTTGCTTGTTTAGCGTGGGTTCAGGACAACCATTTAGTTAAACTAGGCATGTCTGCATTTTACATGCTATTTAGAAACAAACACACGTGCACAGACACGCACACAAACACACAGATAGAGTATAGATACAAAAATAGACCTATGTATGTGTGGACATACGTGCTGTCTTTTCAGAAAAATATGCACATTTATGTAGCTGCACATCAACACACTATTACAGCTGTATGACACACAGATACATACACACACAAATACACACACACACATTTTCCATTGGGTGCGGGTGTATGTATCAGTAGTCAACATGCATGACTGGCTCATTCACAATGTAGCAGGCAATCAGGCTGTTCACCTATGCATGACTCAGAGATACACACCCTTTATCGCACACACATTATTTGACATACAAATAAAACTATCTGTGTTTATAAAACAAAGACACTATCACACATCATCACAACTACGGTCACGGGAAATGCCACTGTTTAGTGCACACAAATACACACAGATACACATGATAGTCCATGTTAATGAAAAGCACATTGTATCAAAGCAATGCTCACATGCACACAAATACAATATTCTTGTGTAAATGCATACAATCAGGCTAAACAGGAAACATTTACACAAGCATGAAAAATGGTTGAGCACTCTGGTTAAGTCACTGATTCCCCCTCATCATTTTCCTTTGTCCGATAGTTTAATTTGAGTAATATTTGAGACGTATAGAGATAAAACTATCTAGCATTTTGAAAGAAAAACAAAACAAAGATTGAAGAAAAGTATGATCAATCAGTGGCCTAAGTGGCTGCATATACTCCAGTATGGACACAAATATAGACACAGACATGGATTCTGTCAGGCAGTGCATACATGTGCATGTAGTGTACCCTTACGGACATGGGCACCCATCACGTGCACCCTTATCAACTGGACACGGAAAGTATAATTGGCTTTTAGTTGCCAACTGTACTTTATAACATGCAGTGAATTGTGCTTATGCGTGCAGTGCACTTTAAGTGATGTGACAATTAAAAGTTAATTCTGTACCGAGATAAATGATACAGCCAAATCCATATGTTGACATGTATCTCTAGCAGTGTTCTGTTTATACAGGTTATACTGACTACCTTTAATCCATGCCTCCTTTGGAGTGTCGCGACCACCTGGAATCCTGTGTGCAACCCTTACTACATTGTTGCATGCATTGCATTTGGCGCTATATAAATAAAATTGAATTGAATTGAAAATAATGTTGCCATGGATGGAGAAACACGTGACAGTCATTGAGTCATTTTCCACTTGTACGTGCCAGGGTAAGACATATGAGATAGCTTTACGTTGTTCAGTAAGTTGTACAACAGTCTGTGAACATTATGGACTGTGAAGATTGTTTAAGGTTCTTGTGGGTATTAACTATATATTATTGAAATAGCTTGCACAGTGTCCAGTTTTAGGGTTTGAACACTTACATCTCCTCAGGCAATCCATGTTTTAAACGTAGATAGACATGTTGCGAATAAGATATTAGAAGCGTGTTGCATTGGATCCCAGAGGAGCACTTTAACCTCATAAATAATTCAAACACACACTAACTCACAGACACTCACAAATGCATGCTACCCACCAACAGACATGCACAGATACACATGCTCACGTAGGGCATATGTGCACACACACACCTAGATACTAGTGAGTTCCTGCATTGATCTCTGAGTATTTAAAAGTGCTTGAAATGGACCTTTCCTAGAAGAAGGTGGAGTGATTTTGCTGATAAAAAAAGAGATAAGGAATGAGCAGAAGAAGATGTAAAGCAGAAAGACAGAGGAAGATTACTTCACTTGCGTTCGATCCTTTGGCAGTGTTGCACATGCAACATTCATGTGAGTAACCACATTGAATTAGGACTGAATTCATGGTCAGAAACTGAGAAGGTGACGAGTGGGAGGAAAAACAAAACCTTGAAAAATGATGGAAAATTGAAAAAGAAGGTGCTTCAGGCAGCAGCAGAAAGAAAGTTTCCAGCACTGTGTTCTCTCTCCTTCCATTAAACATTCAAGAGAGACAGAATGAGACAAAACCACAAGCGAAGAGAAGTTCAAAATACTCAGATACTGTTTGGGTGTCAGCCAGATACACACATGCACAGACACATGCACAGGCAGACAGACCTACAATTTCACACACATAATCCTTGGGTTTTCCATTATGCATGTTCCTTTCCGTTTTTGCAGCATCAATCTTTTTATTTGGTTGTGTCAATTCACCATAATAAATTTGCTACAATACATAATTATTCCCAAACCCAAGACCTAACCGAAAACTAGCCTCTTAGCAAAGTAAGCACTGGCGAAATGTCCTCAGTTTGGAGGATTTCTTTTAGCTCTTTTTTTCCCTCTTCTCTCAATCCTTATGAGCTCCTTCCCCACCTCCCTCTCACACACACATCATAACACTCAAATCTCTCTATTTCTCCAAGTGATGTTATCCGAAATTCTTATCTTTAAATCGTTCTATCCGTCGAACTTTCTTTCTCCTTCTGTGTGTCTGTCTGCATCACAATTTTGTCTGTCTGCATTTCTCTCTACCTCTCTCTTTGGTGTTGCTCTTTATCTGTGTTCATATTTCTCTATCTTCTCCTTATCTTGCCATTGTTCTCGCTAATCCTCTCAATCGCTGTCTTGATCCATCTCAATCCAATATTCATCCATCTTCCCTCCCATTTCTTTATTTCCATCCCTTTCTCCCTCTACTCATGCTTCTGTTGTGTCTTCTAATTGGTTTTCTTTCCTTCCAGCCAGTCACTTCTTCATTAAATCATCTGTCATCATCTCGGTTTGGTCTGTCATCTGTCTTTTCCTCAGCTAACATCTCCCTCAGAGTCTCTCTATCTGGCTCTCTCACTCACCCTCTCTATCTCGCGTCTTTATCAGTAGTCATCACAATTTTATGACAGCTGGATGATAGATACCACATCTCAAATTATAACTTAATGCATCTGTATAGAAAACGCTCTATAGTTTCTGCTGTTAATGGTGTTGAATGATGGGGATAGATGGGAACATTGTTACTGTCGAACGTCATCTATGTAGCCATCCATTGACTGTCTTTATGTGCACCTCTCATTTTCAAAATTATCTCATTGACGTCATCGCAAAGTAGTTTAAAATGTGTTTAAAAAAACACACTCACGTACTGTAGCACGTGTACTGAACAGCCAGGCATAAAATTATTTTGAATATTCAAATTACAAAGTGGACATCAGAAAAAAAACAGACACCATTTTATGTGTGTGAGTGTCTGTTATTTCCACTCTCTCAGAGGTCAGGTTAAATCAAATTTATTCACGGCACTCTTCAAAAGGAGGTTTATAATATTGCTTTAAAAAGCAACAAAAAACATAAATACAGATAAAAGCAGAGACAGAGTTATCACAGGCACATCACAAACATCTCTTTGTTTTGCTATTGCTCTTATTCTGTTACTTTCTATTTTCACCAGTGAAACACTAATTGAATGAGAGTTTCAAAGTCATCGTAGATGCTGCACTTTTCCCCTCCTCTCTCTGCTCCTTGTCTTTCCTTTCTATCTCAGTCTCTCTTTATCTCTTCTCATCAGGTTTTGTTCCTTTGCCTCTTGTTTCTCCTTTTCCTGTTCTGTTTAATGTACCCCACAGCAATTTCTCTGTCTTGCATGGAAGGTTTTTGAACTTTTTGAATGGTTATACATTTTCTGTAAGTCAACTCTTACCTATGCATTTCCTCCTTATGCTGATAATATAATAATAATAATAAACATAATATTGTAGTCATAGAGACATTTTGTCAGATACCATACGGATCAAGTCTCTCACACATTCCTGGATATGAATACTCTACAGTTGGTATAGATAGTCTATAAATCTTGAATTTTTTTTAATGTCAGTTAAATAACACAGCCCACAGGTTCACAAACTCCTCATCATAACTTTAGAAAACATAGCTTACTTGACTCTTGGCTGTATCTAATTTTTTGGGAGTTTGATGACATTTTCAAGCAACATCAAGCAAAGTGAGGTTTTCGCATTGTTTCTCATCAATCTCTGGCATGCTTAGGCAAGAGTTGGAGAGACAAATAAAGTTACATTTATACTGTAAAGTTATACTATAAAGCTTTACATTTTACTTTACCATACTCCTGATCTTGTGTCTTGTGTACCTGAAGTATGAATTTTCATGACAGTGTCAGTTTGACGATACTTGGTTTTTGGAATCTCTCTGTATATAGATTTTTCATTTACAATTCCGAATTATTGAAGGCAAGACAAGATCCAATCCAATCCAATTTTATTTATGAAGCACATTTAAAAACAACAACAGTCGACCAAAGTGCTGTTCAATCAAAAATAACAAAAACAAAGACCAGTTTAAAAGACAGAAGGACAATAACATAATGAAAGCGATAAGACCAAAAGAGAAAGAAAGGCAACTCTCATACTGAATTAAAAGCCAAGGAACAAAGATGTGTTTTAAGACGGGATTTGAAAACAGGCAGTGTTGGGGCCAGCCTAACATGCAGAGGCAACTCGTTCCAGAGTTTTGGGGCTACAGCTGCAAAGGCGCGATCTCCTCTGTGCTTCAGACTTGATCTTGGGATGACCAGAAGCAACTAGTCTGCGGACCTGAGTGACCTTGCTGAAATGTGAAGTTGTAAAAGTTCAGAGAGATAGATTGGAGCTAGCCCATCTAATGATTTGTAGGCAAACAAACAAGATGTAAATGTAGACACCTTTGAGCTGTTGATTTCTTGCGGCATAAATTGTTACTTCCAGCATTGATTTGCATTTACATGCTTTAGTATTGATTATGGAAGGCAAAAAATAAGGTCATCCATATACATTGAGTGATGTGGTGTGGTGGTGGTTTATACATGTGATCGGCTTGCCAACTTTTTCTTACTTATATTGATGAGAATCTCTGTCTATCAATTGATTTTGTAGGGTTAAATGCCAACTAGATATAGACTAGAATACTGATCTGACTTTATGGTTGTGGTTGATCTGTGTCAGGACATATTGCAGTTGCCTTCTCAAGTCTATACAGACTATAGATGGCCTGTCAGAAACTATTTGGAAGTGGCCATTTTAAGTTTTGTCTCATAAGCATTTTTTGAGAGAAATCACTGGTGACATGTGGCATTTTGCTATCAAATTCTTTGTGACAGTTCCTTATTACTGCGACTATACTTGGTGACAGTAATCTAATAATTCTCTTTTTAGAAAGACACATCACTTTTCAAAGTGTGTCATCTTTATTTCATTTTATCATTTTATGTCTCTCTTCTTGTACATGTCCTCTCTAATACAACAGTTATCTTATATACCTTTTATTATTCACATACAATGAAAGTTAAGGGTACACTATGGATTTTTGTTGTAAACAAACACAGTTATGGTTGCATTAAGTGTTTCTCACAGCTTTGTTTATATCCCTGAGGCTTAACATACATGTTGATCATGTTTTTTGATACTTTGAAACCTGTTGTGTACATTGTTTAGAAATGCCTTGTGCTGGTGTGTTGCTGCATTTCTTGGCACATTACTGCCGTCATATGGGAACGTCATACACCTTGCATGCAATGAAGCTTTACATCAGGCAGGGCACCAAGTCACGCTCATGTTAGCTGTTAGCATCACCTGATGCTTAGTATCATTGGCTTATAGATGTATCATCTCTTTGGCTAGTTGCTGATTAGTAACATCCAATCACATTCATACGAGTGTAGTAGGCAACCTTTGTAAAAGTCAGTTCTCACTATTACTCTGATGCCAGCACTGCCTGCTGCCACAACTCCACCTGCCACCCCAAAGTCCACCATATATGATTTAAGCTTTAGCATTGTTGTCTTGCTAAGCTCAAGTGTTCTATCTTTGATTCTGTACCATTATGTGTTGGGGAGGATTAGACGGTCATGTCCTTGACGTGTCACTGACTGAAGTACACATTTGCATTATTGCCCTTTACAGCAGGCAGGAACATTTATCAGATCACCTGTATGTTCACACAGGCACAGATGCGTCCTGGTGTGTGCTGGTATAGCACAAGAGACAAAAAATAATAAGAATTAAAATGGGGACCCGCTCATCAAAACATTGCTCCACGGCACCACTTGTGGTCAAAAAGTCTGGGTAGGCTGTCTTTCCATTGCTATCTCCAATGCATAATCCATACTTCTGAGACAACCACCAGTTGCATCAGTCAAATCTTTAAATCTTTGATGATATTGTGAGTAACTAATTCTGAGAGAGCCCTAGTTGTTCAGCATGTCAAATAGCATGGCTGGTATAGCTTACTTTTTCAACACATTAGGATTCTGAAAGTAAACTATTAGTTATAAAACACTGCTTGTGTTTTACTGTGTTTAAAACATGCTCTCACAGTCTGCACAGGAGAGGAAAGATTTGAGGAGGAGGACGGGCGGGAGAGGTGAAGTGAATCTGGCTGTAGAGACGAGAGACAAGACTGCAATGTATTTCGTCAGGGCTGTGATGCGTTAAACTCTCAGTATGCAGCTATTTGTTTAAGATGTCAAGGATGACATTTAACACTCACCGACACCCAGGGTCTCTCTCTCACTCTGTCTCTCCCACACACACACTAATGAAAGCACATTCAAATAGGCAGACACATACACGAAACCAGGGACAGACACAGGTGAACACACACACGCACGGCACTGTCAAACATGCGCACAAACAGACACACAGTCAGACACACCCACTCTCAGAGAATAAAGGAGAGGGAGAGAGGGAGGGTGAACGGATGAGCGGTAATACTTATAAATCACAACTTTAGGAGTTTGTCGTTACGGCTGATAATTTAGAAGCTGTTTAATGACCAAATGAGAAAACAGGGACGCAAGACTCATCCATCTCAATACTGCTCCAGAGTCAGACAGCGAGAGAGACAGATCTTTTCCATTCACCTCCTTTTTTTGTTTACTGTCAACTTGCTATTTTTTTGTCCATCTCTTTTGCTCTTCTGTTGGATTTGTCATTCAGGTTAGCATATCTTACCTCCTTCTGCGACCTTCAACTAACTGCATGTGTTACAGTAATTCTTACTTTCTTTATGTTTGGGCAAGAGGAAGCGTCCCTGAGCAAAACACTGAATCCCTACCAACTCCAGGGACGCTGTAATGTAGTAGATCCTGTCATCTGACAAGGCAAGCAAACAGAATTTCCCCAGTAGGTTAAACCTTAACATTGTTACCGTGGTTGTTTCCAGTACTTAAAAACACCCTATTCTGCAATAGCCAAGATATTATATCTGATATGGTCACCCTCTAACATAAGTTAAGTGAGGGTCAAATGGTGTCAATAATGGGGAGAGAAAAATCACAGTATAATGAGAATCAAATTTTATCTCACTATATATGTTACCAGCAATCTAAATATGATTCAGTTAGACAGGGTCACAAGGCTATTGTAAGAATAATAATCATGGGAGCGATCTATCTATCAATCAATGCCTTCTGTCTTTATGTCTCCTTCTGGTGATCTACCATTAAATCACTCTTCTGCCCTAATTGGTCTAAATGTTGGGCTGTTAGTTGACTGGCAGACAGCATCTGTTCTTTGATTTGTGGACAGATGGTGGGAGGAGCTGAAGGTCAGCATGGTTACTAGTTGTGTGTGGGTGTGTGTGTGCGCCCTAAACGCTATGACTGCTCGTCTAAAATGTGATGCTGGCAAGCAGAGGACAGCAACCAATATGTTTCTAACAAGATTTTTAAAAAATGATAGAAACATATGAAAGCAATATACGAGGGAAAGAAAGAATGATGGGAACGCCACATATAAAGGACTGAATTTGAAGTTACTCCATCACAGTTACAAGGGCAACTATACAAATGAGTCATACAAAGTAGAATGCGGGTATTTGTCTGCATTAAATGTGGGCTGACAGTCATCACTGCTATGAGTTTTCAAAACAAAATGCGGCAGCAGAGCTCCAAAGACACAAAACAATTGAAACCTGAATACCTGTCAGCGGACAGTGGTCACAAGTTGAAGTTCGCCATAGGGACATAGAGAATATAAACAAGATAGATCTCCTACAAAACTCCAGCTTTAAAAGTTACCACATAATTGAATCAACATCTCAGTGACAGTCTAAAAAAATTGTCTACCCTGACCTTCACAAAGCTGTTATTTGTGATAGGGCTGCAATGACACAATGGCACATTCTAGGTGTGAAGAGATTAAAACCTGTTCATGTGAAAAAGTTGTGTCATATATCATAATTTATTCCGCATCCAGATGGGTTTACATTTGGCAAATAGAAGGATGCCTTTAGCCCACATGTCTGCTGCATGGCCGAATGGCAGCCAAGGAATATGAGGGCTTTTACAAGACCAGATGGTGCAAACACTGTTCTCTTGATGCATCATTTTCCATACACACCACTAAATCAACTCACAAATCATTTCCTGAACAACTAGATCAAGTCAGACATCTTCCCTGGAAGTTCTTAAGGTAGATTTCAGTTTCACTTGCGCTTCAGTGAACTGTAGGCTACCCTTGAAAAACAGTCCAATATCCTGTTACACACAGTGCAGGACTGAATCATCATCAAAGGCAAATGGTGGCCCTACTTCTCATATAAGGAAAAGAAATAAAAACATATAATGTAGAGCAAATGGGCAGACTCATTAAAACTGATTAAAACAGAGCATTACACAGTAAAAGCTAGAACATCAGAAGTGAATATACACTTTGTGGCACTTCTCTCAAACAAAGGAGATGTTGGAAAGGAGATCAGGAACTGAGCAGAACACTGTGCATGCCTCCAATGGAGACAGTTTTCCCAAGAAAAAACACAGCATTAGGTCATCTGTTCAGCAAATACACCAAAAATACATATTATACACAAAATACATGCTCAGCCGACAAAGCCCTCTAGCAGCCTAATCGTGTGAGATTGATATAGAGTTACAAAGTCCACAGAGGGAGGAGGTCATGGTAGTTAATTGGGTCAACAAAACCTTGGACATTGACATGGGAGACCACCGTTGACTTCCCATGTCTTAAAGACAGTCAGTGTTGGTTCCCTTTGAGCATGACCCTGATCGTTCCCAAAACCTTAACGATGCAGTTATTTGAACCCAAACCAGATCCTTCCCTTACCCTAGCCAAGTTGTTTTTGTCGCTAAACCTAACCAAACCTTAACCATGGCTGTGTCAGATCAGAAAACGTGTTTGCTCTTGAAACTGTGATTTGTAAAGGCTTTGGAAGGCGTGGATAAATGATGTTGTCCTGTCGATAAGGCGGACTTGGTGCTCCAAAGGGAGGGCGCTCAAGATTTTAGGGAGGACAATTACCGTCTATAGAAATATAGGTTGTATGTACAGCATTTCAATGTAATTTCTCTGCCATCTGATCCTTAAAATCAGCTTGTCACAATCACATTTCTTTGTTTTCCCACCCTGCCTTTTTCTTTGCATTGCTTGAATGCACATTGTTGCTGGACTGCATCCAAAAGCTACGTTGGATTCTGGTCACAATGCCACCAATTCCATTATTAGTTTTACATCTGATGGATCTGTCTCTAATATCTTAGTCTTATGCATCCAGAACCGTTACTTAATACATCCTGGCATGACTGGATGGTGAAAGTGACATTGAGACCACAAGTAAGCCCACAAGTGGGCAGCACGGTACACAGTACAGCTGTACTGTAGAGGGAGCTTGATGAGTGTCCGGTAACTAAGGAAATTTATGGAAAAAAAATGCTGGATCACTGGTGTGCACATGTTTTGGTATGACGGTCTTCCTCGTGTCTATTCAGTCATTAATGGCAGGTAAACTGAGGTATTAATGGTATGGAGGGAGTGATGAGGGTGAAAGAGGGATAGCCATATATATTCAGCTTTACAACATATGGGGGGCAAGAGGTTGATGGATCGGTGGGTGGATGCAGATAAGAGAGCAGAAGGGATGGATGGATACAGCCTGAAGACAGAGGAGAGCAGAGGATGATGTAGATGGCCCATAATCCTTAGAGGCTGACAGCACACTGGGTCCTCTGTGATTGAAGTATGTGTGTGTGTGTGTGTGTGTGTGTGTGTGTGTGTGTGTACGAATCTGATAGTGATCTGCCTATCAAAGTGATGCAGGAAAGGATTGGAGTTATGGGACAGAAGGAAAGGAAGAGGGGGAAGAAACGGCGAGTGGAAAAGAGAGGAGAGAAAGAGATGAGGCCAGAAAAGCCATTAAATAGAAAATCAATCAGCAGAGAGAGAGAGAGAGAGAGAGAGAGAGAGAGAGAGAGAGAGAGTGAAATGCAGAGAGAGTAAGATCTTAAAGAAAGACACAGCAAGACAGAGAAGGATAAAGAAGGAATCCTCAGATGACTGCGATATTGATGACAGCACAGTGGGGAAGAGGGGATGAACGGATGGGAGAGAGGGAGGCAGGATAAGGATGCTAAGAACGAGTGATCAAAGCACCCCAGGCCATGAGAGAGACGGAGCAAGGGAGGGTGAGATGGGCAGAGTTAGGAAGGGGGGATGATGAGGAAGGAGAGGGGAGGGTGAGAGGAAAGGATGAATGAGGAGGAGAGAAGGAAGCATGGAAGGAAGAACAGGGGGAGGAGGGGGATGAGGAGAAAGAGATGAGAGGAGAGGAGAGGAGGAGATGTGCTGTTTTACTATAAACATTCTCGATGCAGAAATGGGAAGGAGGAGGGGTGTAGCGAGCAGAGACCAGTAGGGAAGGAAAGTGGTGCTACAACAGCAACTAGAGAGAGAGCAAGGGACAGAAAGGCAAAAAAAGGGCAACACTAGCTCACTGATGTGATAAGAAATGAAGGCAACAGGGCAACAACACCACCTCTCTCTTTCCCTCTCTCTTCCTCTCACACACAGACACACTCACACTCAAACTAACACATATAGTGCCCTCCTCCACACACACTTTCTCTCCTCCTGTGGGTCAGTACACTGGGGCACGAGCATGAGTTCAGCCTCCCCAGGTTGCTGTCTGAAGTAAAAGCAGAGAACAGAGCACAGTAGAAGAGTGCAGCTAGATAGCAAAGCCCTCATTTACCTCTAGATTTACTCAAGTGATGAAATTAGAGTAGAAACCCTGATCTGATATGCTCATTTATCATCCTGTTTTCTAAGTCCTTTGCATGTAATATCTCAGACAAAGCAATATTTGGGGATGTTATGCATCTTTTAAAAGTGTTTTTTTTTAAAAAAAAAACCCTGGTTCGAAAAAGCCACTGAGGGGTACCATATCCTTACGAGAGTTTGTTCATGTGTGATACTTCAGAAATTACCAGATTCTAATTAAACGTTGGGAAAGGAAGTATCTGTTCTTGGCAAGCAAAGTGACATGGTATTTGTCACTGTAGTGTTGGGTGTTGATTTTCAGTGGGATCTGCAGTACTAGCAAACATCTCACATTACAGGGAATAATTTGAATTAAGGTCGCAATATCAGTTTCTAACTTACTAACTGCTGCTGTAACTGGGAGAATTGGGGAATCCATAATACATTAGCTTCAATATAGCCAATGCACATACATTTGGGTTCAACCTTGACTGACCTTTTTCACCAAATATCAGTCACTTCACCATCAGTCATCTTGTAATGATTTTATAATCAATCATGTACATTTTGTGTCTCATTTTAAAGCAAACTCCATTCATGCATTGGTTGTGGCTGCAGTGACCTCAGTGCTCCTTAGTCAACAGCCACAGATTAATTTAAATGCCTATTGGGTTTAGAGATTTCTGCTATAAGCTGATCAGACTTATATGTAGTGAAATTCCATTCTTTGACTCAGTTCAGATGGTGTAGTATTCCAAAATGAGATAGATAATAAATTCAATACTCTATGCTTAAAAGCAAGTCACAGTATGTTTGAATCAATACAGAAAGATAACAATATGAAACATCTCAAACATGGTGAGATACATACATATATACTGTATATTGTTTTAATAGTGGCATATTAATTTTATACAGCAGCTGTAAA
>NTHP01000268.1:123940-147995 GCA_003416845.1 Oplegnathus fasciatus | reverse complement strand
AAAAAAAAAAAAAGCGGGGGGGAAGTGATGGGGCCAGAAAATTAAGTGAGGTAGACACCGTAATATTTAACACTGTCACACAGATGTCCCATCGTGATCAATGGAGCAGGAGCGAGCATTATCCAAAATTAGCAGGTGCAACATCATAAGCTGAGTGGTTCCATGTCATGTCTGATGCATGCACATTTAACAGAAGGTAATCAGTGTTGGCTATAGGTATGTGGACTTCTCACCCTCCCCCTGTGAACATGCAACAAATGTCACTTTTTATTAGAGCAGTTGCTCCTGAAGCGGTCTCTGCACAGCCCTGCTGTTACTGGATGACACACGACAGAATTAGTGAGAATCCTAATTGCATCATGTGTCATCCAAAATTATCATGCGGAGTCCTTACATGGCTTTTAGGTTTCCTCCAGATCTACATCAGTATTCAAGTCAGCTCGTTTTAAAAGCAATGACAAATATTCTTTTCAATGCTGTAGGTCACAGTAATGGATTTTGAGCTACAACAAGCCAGAGCACATCGTGGCTGAAGGCCCTTAATGCTACAACATCATCTTGTCAAATTCATCAAAGATCCACTGCACATATGAGCGCTGCATACTTGTTTAGTAATCCTTTTTTTCTTTTTTTTACTAGTTAATTTCCTCCTCTTTAATAAGAGCCACACATCAGTGCACCTTGAGGCCTTTCCACCTGTCTGTCAAGTGTCACTGGCACATCAATAAGCTGGAGGGCTGGAAGAGGTGTGTGTGAGTGTGTGTATCTGTGTATATGTGTGTGTGCATGCGGGTGCGTGTCCACCAGTGCTTGCGGACGTCCTGTTGTCATGATAAACCTGTGACAGCTGTCATCCTGCAAGCAGCACTCTCTCCCACGGTGTGGACACTCTCATACACACACACACACACACATAGAGACACAGACTACTGCATCATTGCTCTCCTGCAAATGTGATGGGGTCTCAGCAGGTCTTGGTTCGGGGTGTTGGGTCATTTACACAAATCTCCTCAACTGTCTAGCTTTGGAATGAATGTCTGTCTGGATAAATGAATGGTCTGTCTGTCAGTGCCTGCCCTGCCTGTCTGCCTGCCTGCCTGCCTGCCTGCCTGCCTGCCTGTCTGTCTGTCAGTCTGACTGACTCAGCGGCCTGTAAGAATCTTTTTGAAAGAATGAACTCTTAATGAATAAATAATGCATTTCTGTACTTCATTTTCAATACATCAGCACCTGTAGTTTGGGACAATGCACGTCTTGTCACCAGCCTGTGTCAACATATTTTGGCAGTGTCATTCCTAATAAGACAAAAACTATTGAAAAGCGTGTATTGTTCCTAACTTCACCCTCTGATCTATTGAAAAAGGCCCAGTCTTTCTTAAAATTCATTTTAAACCTCCTTATTTTGTTTCATCCTGATTCTCGTTTCCTATCTGATGCAGTTTGTACCAACCCTTTGCCTTTTTCAGTCCACTTTCTATATTTTTTTGTTTCACTCTAGTTCTGTTTGTCTCTGTTTGTTCTTATCTATTTATGTTCCCCTGTTATCCTCTGTGTATTTCCTGTCTCTACTCAGTGCACTCTGTTCAGTCCGATTTCTAATATCTTTCTTAATGTTTCTATTCATTTCTATTGGTTATCGTCTGTTTCTCGATGTGAGTCTTGGACCACAGTTATTCTCTTTACCCCTCCTGTGGGTGGAGTCTGGCTTGGTCCCCACCTTATCTCTGTCATCTGTACATGCATCCACCAAGGCAAAGGATGTGCATGTATACCTGACAGCGCCTGTCTACACTCTTATAAAGGATGTGTCTTTTTCAGCTTATCAGTGAGTGCAGTTTAAGGACAACACACATCTGGTCTTCCTCTGTCTTCTCTAAATGCTGATGATATCAATGTGTGATGTGTTGTAGAGTAATATAAATCACATGTCATCCTAAATTGCACTCACTGGTGAGAAGGAAGATGCATGTCTGCTGTAAGAGTGTGTTACATACAGTATTGCCTCTTTTATGTATAACTATAAATTATACAGGTATAATTTATACCATGTTTACAGTTGGACTTGTACGCTCTCAGAAAAAAAGGTTCAACATTGTATCTTTTATCACTGGGGCAGTGGATAGTTGGCTGTGCTCAATTTGCTTTTCATAAATACATTTCAAAAGACAGACTTTCCCTTTTTTAAAAGGATGTATTTCTACAGTATAGAGTGGATATGAAAACATTCACCTTTTCACATAGTATTTTAGAAGTGAATTGAGCACAGTCCTGTTGAATAACTTGCCGTACAACCAATGTCCCAGTGACACAACAAGGTCCAATGTAGTATGTTTTTTCTCCGTGAGTGTATCTGTATAAATTATATGTGTATAATTTATGCCGTGTGCACAGCGCAATCCATGTGTCTTTATCTGTTATACAGTAATCAGTACTACTATCAATTATGAATAATACTATCAATCAGATGTGATCAACAATTAAAGAAAATTAGGCAAATCTATCATCACATCTGGTCTATATGTTTTGAAACTAATTGAGAATTAATTGACTGACACAAAACGAGCCAATTGGGAAACAGTCGAATCTAAAGTTCCTTGGTGGCGATTGGAGGAGACGAGAGCGGAGCTCTGTGATTGGAGAGAAGGAAAACTTACCTTGTTATTGGAGAAGAGGACAGCAGCTCTGAGTGTGACAGGAACTGCAGCCTAACCCCTAAACCCCAACCCTGATTCTAACTGGCTAAAAGAAAACACCCTCAGTCTACTGGCTTAATGGCGGAGAACCGACAGTTCCCAAAATAAGGACTGTTTGTATATTACCATCTTTATGCTATTTTACATATCGACTTCATATCTGAAGTGTGATGTAAGAGCTCCATATTTTCACAATATGGTTTGCTAATATGACTTGACAGTTTATGTGTCATGAGAAAGTCATCCATTTCTAACATTCAAGCCACAAAATAACATTAGGAGTTGAGAGCAAAGAATGTACTTGTAATATACTAAAATTAAGGTAACTAAGAAAAATCACCTCATAGAGGGAGAGAGGTGGGGAGTTGGGCTGGCTGACATGTAGTCTACTTGAGTGGTTGAGAAATACTGCTAGGTCTATTGAGAATTAGATCTTAATTGCTAATTTGGTAAATAAACTGAATTGATACATTTGTAAATTGACCCGCCCCATCTCACATAGCTAAAAATCAAAATAATTTATCCAAAAAGCAAGAAATTTAATTAAAAAAAAAGTCCGCCCCTCGGTCCCTCCTCCTCTCCCTAACCCAGGTTTTCTATTTGTCACTCTGATTTGATTGACAGCTGAGGACACATGTGGGGGCACTGTGAGGGGCGGCAGTGGGGTGGTGACCAGTCCCGGTTACCCCGGCAACTATGGTAACCAGGCCGACTGTACTTGGATCCTATTGGCCGAACCTGGAGACACCATCTCTGTCATCTTTACAGACTTCCAGACAGAGGAGAAGTATGACTACCTGGAAGTGGAGGGATCTGAACCGCCAACCATTTGGTGAGTCACTTTATTAATTAACTTACTCATTCATTCATATGTGTGTGTGCCTCAGTCATTGTGATAATGTGGATATGGCAGAACTCTCCGCTTATCTGTGACAGATTCAGTATTTTATGTTAGAATAATTTCTGAATTACAGTGGAGCGATGAGTCACGGTTCAGTTTTAAATTGCAGAAGGGTACGGGCCATATTTCCAGGTGTGTTCCAATTAGCTGGATGGTGAAAATTATGTATCTATCATAGAACTAAATTAAGGGGTAGATATTAAGGTTTAGACTGGGTGGTCTGATTATTAAAAATTCTTGTGTGAATATCCATTATTTCATGGCACAAATGCAGGCAGGTTAAAGTTGACATATCCAAAAAAATGTAGAGTGGCAGAGCATCATAGAAGCCACTGTCTGCAGCAGGTAACAATGTGGTAAGCAGTATCATAGAGGTACAAAAGAGCCCCTCTGTACTTGAGGTGATTGTGACATACAGTACGTGATTGTGGTTCTGATCCATACCTTGAAAAAAGGAACGGATTCAGTTGACGTTTCTGACCTGGCATTTCTGCAAAGATGGTGTAGCCACATAACTGCTGAGTTTATGGAACAATTTAACCACACTTGGAGTACAGTAATAAAAAGTTAGAAGAGGTAATAAAAACAAGTTAGAACTCAAGTAAGACCAAGTAATAAAATGAAAACGTTATTACAGATATAAAGTACAGTTTTTAGCTCTTGTTCTTGAAGTATAGCTATTTTCCTTGGAAAAAATAAGTAAATGAAATCTTAAAGTATGATGTCAGTGTGTGTTTGTATTTGTGCATTCATGTGCATAGGACTCGTATTTTACAGATGAATTAACTGATGTGTGCTAGTTAGACTTTTGACAGCTCTCCATGGTTTTCTATTATTTTCTCATGTGTTTTCAGATGGTTCACTCATAACAATATTTTATTGCTCTGGCTGCTTATTGATTGTTGGTAAATTAGGGTATTGATCAACCATTGCTGTTGCTGTAACCATTTTGAATCTAATCATGATCAAGGATATTACCACGTGTGTGTGTGTGTGTGTAATTGATTTGGAAGTAATAAAGGCCAGGCAACTGCTTTTAGGAAAGTGTTAGTGTGTCGATACAGCTGCACACCATCCTGCTCACTAACGTGTACCCGTGTGTGTATATTTATGTGTGTGCGTGTGTGTACTTGCAATCATGTTAAAAGAAGCACAGGAAATGGGAGACACAACCGTTGAAACTGCTATTCAATAACTGACAACTTTTCATATTGCCGGATGGTGTTATCATTCACTTTACATGATCTAGACATACATTAAATAAATGCAAAACACTATTAATCATCAAGGACAGACCGATAAGAAGGATAAAAGAAAGGTCAAAACTTTTATTTTTGATTTATTTTATTATATTTTGCCTAAAGAAAATTTCCTTTCCTGTTTGGCTGTCCTGTGAAATTACTTATACTTTAGCATAAAAATCTATCTGATTATTTTCAAACACAACATTTCAATTTGTTCAGTTTAGGAAGCATAAGGCCGTTCAGAAAATTTGTGTCGAGCTTTCATTTTGAACTGGGGGCAAATACAAAACCTTACTGCTGTGAAAAATTACCTTCTTTGGAGTATTTATGGCCAATATTTATTGCTCAGAGTTAGATTGTTGGCCTTTGGGGGATAATGTGGTGGTGACTGGTAGTGTGTGATTTAGTCTGACCGGTGTCTTGGCTCGTGTAATGTATTACTGTGTAGATATTTACTTGCTGAATTAACTCTGGAGTCTCATACAGCATACGGAGGTCAGTGTGTTGATGTTTCTCATACCATGGATCTTTTCCCACAGCCAGGCTGATAATATGATTGTACTTTTATACTGAGAGGAGAGCAGTGACATGCAGATGTACAGCCTGGAGCAAAACTTATACCAACTTGCCCTGATGTTGCAAATAACTGAAGATGCTAAAGTCAGCATTTTTCTTAACTTTAGATGTTGAAACACTGCACAGTAAAGTAAATGTATAGATAAATAGATTTATACATTTTTGCCCACCAAACATAGTATTTTAATAGAAAATAAAAAAAATCCCATTTTAAAAAAATGCCTGACATTAACAAATATATGTATCAACCAGTGTTCATGTTAGTAAGCCCTCCATGTTCACAAACACTTCGTTCTTTTCAGTGATGCACACACAATTACAGAAGTAAATTTTAGAATGCACAAGACACCTGGTAAGAAAACAAAGTACTCCTGTGGGTAAGAGAGTCTTTTTCATCAGAGATGTCAGAAAAAGTCGTGAAAAGACTTGTTTAAGATGATGCAATGCTCAGAGGGACATTGCTGAAAGCACAACTTTTCAAGCCTTGCAATGGATGTGCTACATTGCAAAAGTCAATCCATGGTTCCACTCCTGTCAAACATGAAGATGAAACAAAACTTGGCATAATATCAGCAAAACTGAACCCCTAAGGAGTGGATAAATGTTCCCTTGTTTCAAATATCCAGTTTCTTTTGAGGCATACTGATGACAGGGTTAGAATTTGGTATAAACAGTCTGATCCCATGGATTCTTTCATCCTGTAAATGGTACAGGCTGCTGGTGGTGCTGTAATTGTCTGGAGAATGTTTTCTTGACATGAACTAGGCTGCACCAGGCCCTTTAGTACCAATTTAGCATTGTTTAAATGGCAGAGTGTACCTAAACATTGTTGCCATCCAGGTGCATCCTCTCATGGCCGCAGTATGCCTTTTCTTCAGTTGGATACTTCCATATCAGAAAGCCTGCATCATCTCCAGATGGCTCTGGGGAAATGACAGTGATGCTAGTTGACTCAATGACAATGACTGATAACATAAGTCAACACAGTACAGCACCTCTGGAATTAGGCTGAATGATAGGCAGAATGTGTCAGTGCTGAACATGAATGTGTGCTGGAAAATCAGTAGGGACTTTGTGACGTATTGAGTTAGCATGGACTAAGATCTCAGGGGAAGCGCATTGATTCCATGACTTAAAGAGTTCGGCCTGTTTTAGAGGCAAAAAATTGTTACTCGCTGCTGGCTGGGTGAAAGTGGATACTGATGGTATAATCTGTGTTTGGCTTCTGTATTTGTACGATCACACAGCGTGGCATATGTAAAGTATGGTGGGAGCGAGAGCTGAAATGAAAATAACGAATGGCATTTTTGATGTTGGTTACTCATGTAAGACATTTATCATTTAAGTAAAAATGCCAAATATTTGCCGGTTATAACTTCTTAAATGTGAGGAATTTTCAGATTTTCTCATTTATCCTTGTAAATTATATCCTTATAAATGATATCCTTGTAAATTAAATATGTAGCATTTTTTGGCTGGTGGCCAGGAAAAATTGCTGTTTGAATTTGACATTAAAGTGGCATCACTTCCGCAACTTGTCATGAATGTTATGGAGGTGGGAAAGTTAAAGCTGTGTACATTTTTCAAACCCATCAGTTAGTCCTCATCACTGAAGCCCTTTCCCTTACAAAAGACTGTCTCCCATACAGTGGATGAGAAGGGTCACTGTTTCCCCTTTTACAGCTCTAGATGGAGCTGAAATTGGTTGGAAATGAGGTAAAATTGATTTTGTAGTTAGATTCAGTGCAAAGATTAGCAGCCAACTACTGATACTTCCATTCACATGTGTCTTTGCTTAAGTACCTATGCTTGTTTGCATGCATTCATAATCACCTGTGCATGTGTGAAGCTTTGGTGTGAAACCATGTAATGAGTGGTGTCTATTCTCTTTCTGTGTATATACAGTAGCATCAGTTGATATTTGTCCTCTTTGTCCCAATGAAAACTCCTAAAGCTTGATATTGACAGTAAGTCACTCTGTAAACAATTCTGTTTCTATCCCCCTTCTCTGTAAACAACCTTTATTTATCTGTCTTATCAGAATGATGATGATTATGGAAGGAAGGGACACATTGAAATGACATTAAAACAGTTGAGCAGGTAGCATACTAAATACTTTAATTTACAGCTCTACGATATATATCAGCAATTTCAGCAATAAGAGATTTCTGTGTAATCGGTTAAAGCCATTGCGACTGCCCTACCTTGTTACCAAAGAAGTTGTTATCATCTGAGGAATGCAAAGCACGTTGTAACCTTTAATATGAGAGGTAGGGATCAAAGGGACGTTCTTTTGAGGTGATCTTGACGACAGACTTACACCAATGTGAATTTGCTATGTTAGCACTTAGCAGACGGTGAATCAAACCCAGCGGTTTCTCTTTGAACTGGCAGGAATCTGATGTCAGTCGTCTTTTCATTTGTAAATGGTGTTTCAAGGCCTATTTGAGGTAGCACTTACACATTGAAAATCCTGGCCAGTTGTTGTACACAAAACAAGAGACAATAAAAACCCCTAACTTTTGCTCTCTTTAGAGCTTGTTCAGCAGAGATGGCAATGACAAGCATTTCTCAGGTTTCCGAGCTATTTGATGGGGCTGTTAAATGTATTTTCACGACTAGGCATCTCCTGTTTTAAAATACATCTGCATCTTTTTCTTTACATTTTTTTTTCTGTGTCGAGTTGGATGCCATCCCCTTTAGAGCTCACCTATTACCTTACCTGTTGATGTATACAGTAATGTAGGAATTTGTGTAAAATATTTCGCAGATTTCTATGTATTGACATACCTCTTCCAATCTGAAATCTATTTCTATCTCTGTCCTCTGTCCCTCTTAATCTTGAGGATCATTGTTATTGTTATTTGCGTTGCATTGTAAAAGAATTATGCACACTTTATTTCAGTTTTTCTTTAAATAATATTATAAATTATATTTCTTATCTCAATTTCGGACTTGATCTTTGATTGGATTTCATCTGGTGTAGTGCATTAATGGGGCTGGTATGATGTACGTAGACATCGTTATATGTAACAATCAAAGCGCAATTCCAAAATGGAAGAAATGGAGGACAGATAAATATTCAGAAGATTACCTGCCAACTTAGGGATGCATTGGAGGATGACTTGGCTAATGATATTGTCCCTGAGAAGTCCCAAGACTCATAACGTCCTTTCAAACAGCACTATAGTCTATGTGAAAGCGTGCAAATGAGATCTTTATTTATTGTGGGCACAATAAACACCCAGATATCTGAAATCAAAGGATACTTTCTCTCATGAACAATTCAAACACTAGAATACTTTAGTATCCAAGTATTAATTCACTTTCTTGGTAATATGAAGTATTTTCACAAATCTAAACTGTCTGAAAATAACAAAAGATGGCCTTATATGTGTCACTTTTTCAGTCCTTAAAGTCCTTAAAGAACATTTGGTTTACAAAAACAAATGAAAGGTCTTGTTCACCTTAAATGGTTTCACTGTCGCAGGATTTAAACCAATGTCCCTTTTGTTGCAGAATAGTCTAGGCTGTCAGGAAAACTAGGCCATGCTCTCTGATTCCTTAGCAATTGCCTCACAACACTAAGTGCTAATATACTAATTTCCATTGGCAATTTGTGAAAGAAGCTAATGGCTAAAATGCTAATTCCCAATGGCAATTAGCAGAGAAAGCTAATGGCTGATTTGTTAACATGTGAGTGTGTGGAAGAATTTGTTATGTGTTTATCAGTTGCTGCAGGGCTGACAACAGCAGTCCCACACACACCAATACACGGATGTAGACTACATCCATGTTCACACACAAACCGACCCACACACACTGTCATTCCTTACAGACACACATTGGCAAACATACACACTCACAGAGACTCTCCTTCTCACACAGACACTTGTGTCTAATCAGTATGCGGAGAGGTGTGCTCGCGCTTATGAGAGTAGTATATCGCTGTGAGCTAAGTGCCTGTAATCCTAGCCTACACTACACACACTAATACACATGCACGCACACACAAACACACACACAAGTTTTATATTTTGTTGTTTCAGAATCAGTTGCCCTTGAAACCAAGTAGAGCATCTTAAATAGAATATTCACCCTCTCTTTCTGTCTTTCTCTTTCTCTTTCTCTTTCTTTTTCTATCTATCTATCTATCTATCTATCTATCTATCTATCTATCTATCTATCTATCTATCTTGCTTTCTTGCTTTCTTTATCTTTCTCTCCCTGTCTTGCAAGTCTCTCGCTACATGACTCCAGAATATAACACGCTGTTTTGTGCTCTTAGGTGCACTTACTTGACAGCCCATCACCAAATTCATGGTAATGGTGGACTGGGCTATTCAAAGTCTGTCATTTACCAATCTCCTGCTTGTCAAGGATTTGTTTTTTAGTGGCACTAAAAATTAATTTTGTCAGGTTTGAGCTGGAGTTGAAGCCACGTCGCCAAGTGCCTGGAGTCATATCACTGTAGGCGAGTTGGTTTAGCAGACAGTTAATTCTGCCCAGATGCCATGGTGTGACACAGATCCTCACATACAGACATTTTACAATATGTACTAGAGTCATTCTGCAATGATACAATATGTGTACATGAAAACAGCTAAGCCAACTGCATGTCACCATGTACATACTATTAACTACTGACAGTTATAGAAGCTATAAGTATCTTGAGTCATTTCAGTATGCTTGGTGTTTCAGCAACGCCATGTGCCAAGGGCACATACAGCAACAACATCTGTTTCAGTGATAGTTTGGCAAGATTAAATCTTTCCTCCCACACTGAACCATCCTTCCCCACTTTAAAAATATAGTGAAGCCTATGATCAACACCAAAATTTAATTTCTTAAAGAAGATTTTTTATTAGTGATTGGAGATATTTTTGATTTACTACACACAAACACATGTAGGCATGATCACTCATTATAATCGCACCAAAAAAAAGCAGACCATGTGGTTTAATAAACGTACTTAAATAGGACTATCACTCATACTCTTAAGGAGAGTACTCTTAATATTATAAACTTAATATATTGCTCAAAATAAAAGCATCCTAAGAATCACACCAGGCAATTATGGGTGCCAAGAATCTTGTAAACAACATGTCAAAGAATGCAGTATTGACAGAATATAATCAAAAAGTAAAAGTTAAAGCATTTGTAAGTAAGTTACAACATATTAAGGCCCGGCACATGCATGGTCCACCTACAGAGGTGTTTTGAATTATTTTGCCTCATTAGACTCCTCAGGCCTGTGTGGACGACCCTCCTATTACCAGTATTTTCACTGACCTGTATTGGTGGTAAAAGTAAATACCTTTATCATTCTTACTGGTGTTTGTTTACGCATGTTCACACACTTGTTCCTGCATGGCATTACATGGCACACTCTTTGTTTTGTTGTTTTGATTTCTTGCATCATACGGATTTTTTTTTTAAATATAAAAAAAGCTTCTGCTCTGCCTGGTCTACAGGCTCCATTGTGACAGGTATGGCCAACCTGCTGATTGTGTTTGATTTAATGGAGAGAAACAGCTAAGTACTGTACCACTGGAACGAGTCCAGGTTAGTCCCAGAGATACAAACCCAATTTCTCCAACATCATCAATCAAAATTTACTCATTCTGTGCAGTGTTGAAATTGGTCTGTTCTTTCGCTTGGCTCAGCATTGTACTGGTCTGTCTGTGTCTGTTGTATACAAATATCATGACACGTCACATGTTTGTGGGTGACTCTGCATGAGAAATCTGAACAGTGAAACATTTCTATCTCTGCTCAAAGTATTAAGATTTGTTTTAGAGTTGCAAAAGGAGCTGAATGTAAGAGACAAAGAGAGTTAAGTGTGCGGGCATGAGTTTGTGTGTGTGTGTTTGTGTGTGTGTGTGTGTGTGTGTGTGTGTGTGTGTGTGTGTGTGTGTGCGAGTGCATGATGTTATGCTTGCTGAGTGCTAATCAATGCTGCCGGCAGAGAGGATGCTGGGATAGCAGCACCATCCCGAATAGGAAATGGAGCGGTGACCTTGAACACAGGCGCACACCCTTTTTCTGTTTCTCACACGCACACACAACAAACAAACACACATATTAGATTATTTCAAATATGTATCTAAAGATACAGGGAAACACAAGCTTATAAATACACACAAACAGGGAGGCAGGCTATCCTGGTTCCAGACCTCTGAATCAAAGTCCACATCCCAAATTTGTCTAGTGATTGAAATAGGTCTTGTGTTGCTGTCAGTAATGACTAGGACCCTGTTTGGATAAACACCTGAGCAGTCAGAGCCTTTGTGTGCAGGATTTAAAGGTACTCTGTGGAGTTCTTGACCACTAGTCCCGCTGTGGAGCTATGTTTGGATGAGTTGGTTCCTGTTTTGTTTGTATCATGTGCGAGCGCATGAAGACACACGTGTACAGGCACGAGCGGGTGATGCAATACATATTCCTGCCAATGGTTTCACACTATTCCACTGATTGACAGGTGTGGTAATGTGCCGAGAAAAGTAGCCATGTGCCAGCAACATGCAGAGACGGCAAACATGGATGTGAACAATGCAGGTATTCAAATTTTTCAAAAAAAGCTGAACATTGTCTAGGCCTCAAGAATACACGCAAAGCTTTTTGATGAGAAAAACTGAATACAAGCAGTACGTTGTTTAGAAGAAAATGCTACTGTGTACCTGTAAACTAGTGAAACTACCAAATTGAGACAGTGGTGGACAGATCAGGGCATCTACAACAGTTTTATCACTGCTCATTATATATTAACTTGCATGTAACCATACAATAAATACAAGTCATGTACTGTATATGATCATGGTAACACTCTTTTTAAGATGGATGAGTTCATACTGTATATATTAAGACTAAAACAATGACTTAAGGAACTTTAGCATTTCAGCAATGAGACTGTGCTAGTAGCTGGGGCATGTTATACTTCAAGGGACAGTTTTTAGCTACGAATGGCAAGTCTGCAAACGTAGCTGCTACAAAGGTAGTTATCTACATGACAGCTGCCTAATAGGATCAGTAACTGACAGTGGCATACCAGTTTACCCTGCTGATGGGCAGCGGTATCATTTGCAAGAACCATCATTTTACACCAGTAAACAGGTGGGACATATGTATGTCACTGAAACACTCAAATATGCTGCAGCATATAACTTATTACTCGATGAAAATCTTGTTTTTGCTGATCTCCAGTGGTTTAACCTCTCACCTTACCTCGGCGATGTAGACGTGCACTCCAGTGTGTGTGTGTGTGTCACTACACTGTGACATCACTGTTAAGTGTAAAAAGAGTACTCTTTTGCACCTGTAACAACACCAAAGAGGTGAAAGTGAAGTAAAATACTTCTCTTCAGTGTTAAGTTACTCTTTAAGAAAGCCTGAGTGACATTGTAGTATGTTATGTTTGTAGGTTACAAATACACGTGCAGTAGTAAAACATAAAAACTACAAACAGCTTCAAAGGTTTTGTTTCTTTACTCTCATTATCTAGGTTTATTAAGTTAGATAAACATAAGCTTGTTAAACATGGCTATAATTTCCGCTGCACTGCTCGGGCTATGTGTAGCCAGCATTGTTGCATCAGAATTAGTGGCTATCTTCATCACAGTAGAGTAAGATAACACCTCAAACACACAGACAAGGCATTTTTTTCTGTTGCTGCTGGTTTTTTTCTTTTTCCCCAAAATGAACTGCTGCAAATCACATCAACCACTTATTTCAGAGTCAGGGAGGACTCCAGAGAATCCATTACCAGACACATTCATAGGCCAAACGACTCTCATAGAGAGCTTGTAAACAAGTTCATGATGCAGACTATTTTCCTGTGGATCTATTTGCAACACTGGGGCTTATAGGTTATACCAGTGACCTTCACACTGTTTCTCTGGGGGCATCAATTTTTAAATCCAATTTCTGGTGGGCCAAAGCATAATTTAGGTCTACAAGTCTATTGTCTAGGCATGTCTAAGCAAATTTACCCCAATATTAACCCACACCTTTGATAGCCTTTGAAACAAATTACTGAAATCTTTTGGGAACCCACTCACTTATTTGTGGGAGTCAACGTAGAGGAGAGGAAGGGTGAGGAGAGGAGAGGCAAACTGAGAGGACAGCGAGAGAGGTGTCATGGTGTTTTAGGGAGGCAGTGTCAGGTCACGCAGAAGAAGACAAGAGAGGCAAAGAGACAGGAGACGAGAGGAATGGGTAGAAAAGAGGAGCAGAAAGGGCAATTGGGGTGACAAGAGGAGCCAGGAGAGAAGAAGTGGAGATGAGAGGTAAGAAGGTGAGGTAGGGAGGAGACGAAAGCCGAGGTGCAGAATTAGGGACAAGGGGGAGGCGAGATGAGAGTTGACAGGGGAAGAGAGGTGGAAAGAAGAATAAGAGGAATGGAGGGGGGAGACACAGGAAGAGAAAGCCATCAGGGGGACTCGTGGGTGAGGAAAGAGGTTGTAGAAAGAAAGAGACAGAGACACCGAGAGGGATTGCGAAAGGCAGAGAAGGACATACTGAGACCGACGAGCACAAGGAAACTTTATCTGACAGTTGCTACCTGTAGATAAAGCTAAATGTGATCATGAGAATACAGCAATTAGATTAAAGCTGTGTACACAACTTAATCCACCGTTTTTATAATTTAGGTCATATAGAGAGTATTCACTGTAGGATTAAAACGTGTGGAGAACTGTGAAATTAGAAACATTATAGGAAGATTGTTCACAGATGTAAACACCAGACGCTGACTAAGCTTGTCCATCTGAGTTCTCCCTAGCTGTGCAGCTTGCCCAGTATATGCGAGTGTCGATTTTTAGAGCTACTGTCTTTTTCATAGCTGCCAATAACGTCTCAAATCTGGACAAACTGCAGAATTGTTACATAGGCGCTGCTGGAAAAAGACAACCAAGGAGACAGGCATTTGTATTTTATGAGAGTGGTTTCTGAATTGACTAGTTGCCTATAAGGGAAAAGGCACATGACAATAAATTCAATCAACACCAGCTATGCAAGATTGCATTCAGATGCGTATATTAAGATACATCTTTTTCCGCTATGCATGTAAACAGCTTAATCAAATTACTCTTAGAATCAAAGTAAGCTTTATAATTAGATTAGTGTATGATAATTAGATTATAGTGTTTATGCAAACAAGTCCCGTTATACACATTAACTCAGGATAAAAAAAACCCCAAATAGGTTACTTCTACTCTAGGGCTTTGAGGCATCTTCAACTTTTGTACTTAATTACACTGAGCACCATGACAGAGCTCAGTCTTGATTATCTCGTGTATTTGATCTTTGTATTTTTGTATTTTTCAGCTGTCATCCAAACTATTGCCCATGGCTTACGGCGATTCCAAAAGGCATTATCTGGGTAAAAAAATGGCCAATGTCCTTTTGACTACTTCCTTACTTTGAAATTCCTTACTGAATTTGAAATATGGACTGAATAGAGTCTGCTTTTTTTTGTTTGCCTGTCTCCAGTACCTTAGCAGAGGATATATTTTTTAAAATCACAGCTTACTTTTTTATCATAAACCATAACTTTGTTGACTCCAAGGGCTATGGAATGTTGTTTTCATATAGACAACATTGTCAGACATTAATTACAGTGAACACATGTCATCACTACAGGAGCAGCGTCTTTGCAGGTCACTGTTGCCGGGCAGAGAAATTTGATATTTACCATTCCCACAGCAAATAACCTTTTGCAGGTGGTGCTAAGCCAAACCCGAGGGACCGGGCCAGAGGTTGAGCACCACTGGAGCACGATATGTAGTTGGGCCAGGCCACAGTAAATTAATTCTGCCATCATAAATACGCTGTCATTGTCATTCCCTGTACTAAACCCAGTTTGTGTGTATGCCTGTGTGTGTGCGTGTATGTATTTATATCTCTGTTTGGTTGCGTGCATTTCTGGGTATGTCCCTGTGTGTGTATGTGCTTGGAAAGTGTAGTGTATTGAATTGTCAGCCACTGGTAGTGGTAGCTTGGGTGCTGAAATTATAATATAATGTAATGTAATAATAATAACACCAGCTCCCTCTCCTTGTCTCTGTCCCCCTTCTCTCCCACTTTCCTTCCCCTTCTCTGTCTCTGCTCTGATTACTGTGCTGTCCCGCGGGCTGCACACACACGAACACACACACACACACAGGAAAGAGGGTTTGAGAAGAGGCAGGGAGCCGCCCAGAATTGCAATGGCTTCTGGGAAGAGACTGAGCTGAGAAAAAGGAGTGAACAGACAGAGTGATGGAAAGTAAACCCTGGAGAGAGAGAGTAAGAGGAAGACATGCGGAAAGAGAGAGTCAGGAGAGAGGAGAGTGAGAAGACGGGAAGAGAGAGGGGGAAATAATAGAGAGAAGTAATACTATTTTTTAACTCTATTATGGGGTATTCACTGGCTTTATCAACAGTTCTTCCTTTTCTTTGTCAAAGGACGACTGTTATTCTTAAAGGAAGGGGGGCTGCATTCTCTCACATGTTGAGCCAAGGGCTGAATATCTAACATGGTTAGACACAGAAAAACAACAATCCTCTAATGATTATTATTACCAATACAAAGTGTATTAAACACACTTGAAAAAGCTTTATTCAGAGTTATTGAGGGCCAACATTTGTGTCATGGGCCAATTTGGGTCGAGACCTTGTATTAGATCTACTCAGATAGATACACAAGTAGACGGGCATCAAAATGATAACACTAATAGCAAAATAACAAAATATCATATTGAGTCTGGTTTGTCACTCTGTGGTGAAACAAGCCAAAGCCAGTATTTTTTTTCTTAGATGTAACACAGAGTCTCAGTTTTTGGCTGGAACTGTGTCTTCCACCACATCAAGAAGTAGAAGAAGCTAGCTAGATTTGTAACCTGCTTGCTCTGCCATCACAAGCATAAATTACCCAACAGATGGTATAAAATGTTTTACACAGGGCACTTCCCTCTATAATAAACAAAACTCAGCTGTTTCTGCCTGGAAAACTATATTGTTTAGTTTAGGTTTTATTTATTTAGCAGTAAATTGTTATAAACTCTTTCAAGTAGTTCCTGTCGGAGCTTAATTTATGACTATGCTCACAACGTGATTTTTAGAGCATTGCTGTCAGTTCTTTGGGCCATCCACGTGATTTTTAGCAGTACTAAGACATTTGTTGGCTTATTCAGATGCACTTTGAAGATACAGTACATGGCCAAAAGTATGTGGACACCCGAACATTACACCCACATGTGAACATTCCAAAAACCCTGAGCACTAATATGTTGCCATAACACCCTCCACTCTTCTGGTTATAGGCTTTCAACAAGGTTGTGTAAGCTGGCTGCAGGGATTTTTGCTCCAATTGAGTTACAAGAGCATTAGTGAGGTTAGACACTGGTGTTGGGAGATAAGGCATGCCCCGCTGTCGGCGTTCCAGTTCATCTAAAAGGTGTTTAATGGGGTTGAGGTCAGGGCTCTGTGCAGACCAGTCATGTTCTTACACACCAAACTTGGACCCCCCCTTTTTTTTTTAAATCCCCATATTTGCATCAAAAATTCCTTTATTTGAGGGTAAGGGACCTGCTGCAGAAGTACGTAACAAGTGTTTTTTTTGTTTTTTTCATTTTAATGGTCTCAAAGGTTAATGCCTACAGTGCTTGCTCAATTTATAAATTGTTAATGTCAGAGTGATTTTTCCACAGCCACCCACTCATGTTTTGTTTCAGCCCTCAGCCGTTGGTGTGAACAAGCCGGTTTAGAAACACCTTGCTGCTCTATGAGGAGGCGAGCAAGGAGGAGGAGAGAAATTTAGATGAGATAAAGGGAGGGGAGGGAGAGACAGAGCAGGGTCCTGTTGTGAACACTGATTACTCTCTGCCCACTTGAGATTGATGGAGAGTGACACAGCAGGCACACTCACGCAAGCACGGACACATACACACACATATAAACAACACGCTCAAACACATACATACACAATGTATCCAAACAATCGCATGCACACACACACACACACGCACAGAGGACTTCTCTGTCTCTGTATACTGATTGATGATGGCTCCACCTAGACTACATTCAGCCCAACACTCCTGCAGTGTGTGTGTGTGTGTGTGTGTGTGTGTGTGAAAGAGCATTTTCTCTCTCTCTCTCTCTCTCTCTCCCTCTCTCTCTGCATGTGCGTGTGTGTTTGCAGGTGCATGTGTGTGGCAGTTCCCTCCTGTCTTAATTAGAGGAGGCTATTAAGACAGATTGCCTGATTAAGTAGCATTCCCCTACTGTCTTATGAATAGCCACACACATGCACACCCTAGCAGACACACAGACATACATACAGGCACACATGTTGGTTTGTGTAGCTCTCTAACCCTCCGTGACCACTGATGTAAGGATTCTGCATGTGTGGAGAGCCATTCATTACACTGCAGGTGGAAAAATATGAACCTGTTCACATGTACAGTCTCTCAAGTCAGATATCAAATTGCCAGTGTCACATGTCCATCTGTCTTTTCTGCACAAGATGTCACTTATGAGATTAAACTCCTCCAGTAGAACGCCCGAAGTGAACAATGCAACAGCTCACATAAGAGCGGGACTGAAGAGAAGCATCGACTATGATTGCATTTTGCACAGAGTAGATGAAATTAATCTAAAGGTACTATTCATTCGAAATACATTTTTATGCAGCAGTTTGGAGTCAAAGCGTACAGCATAGTGCTATGAAAAATCCAAGTAATGGGAGATCCTTACACAACAGAAAACATCAGGTAACTTGACACTAAGTTTGAGTAAGCACATTGTTTACAATTTTCAGACATTCTAGGGCTGAGTACAAGTGTGTTTGCTAAGCAGTTTGAAGTACATGTGTGAAAGCCATCACAATCTGCAGCTTGCACTCTTGTGTATCATTATAGCACATAACAACATGGGTGACAAGACAGTCGACTGAACCATTGTCATTGAGCTGAGAGATAACAGTGTCAAAATGTGATCTAAAACATGTTGAATCTTTGTCATGCAAACAATATTATATTTGGGGAAAAAATGGACTAATGATCTAAAAGTTTTGAACGTGGATGTTGTTTTCTGTTTTGTATTCTGTAAACATGTACAATCACAGCAAATTAGTTCACTACTACAGACGTGTGCAGCTCTTCATTTGATTATAATATAATGTTTCCTGTCATGTGTTCAACATGGCAGAAAATGACCTTTTTAATTTAAATGTTGTGTATGGTTTATTCATAAATGATCTGCACTAAGATCTGCTCCCTAGTAATACTGCTTTTGTGTTTTGTGATTACATTCTGCTTAAATGCTAGAATGAATAATTAACAAGTTCACAGACAAACCATTATACCTGTCAGCCTCCCCCCTCCCTGCTTCCCTTGCTTTCTCCCTCCATGTCTCACCGTAACTCCATCGATCTTTGCCTCCTTCCGCCCTCCTTCCACCCCATGCTTCTTTATTTCCTCCCTCTCCCTCTCTCTCATTCCCGTACTGCCGGTGGAATAGCTGGTTTGTATTTCCGTGGAGGAAGAGAGGCACAGAGGATGAATGGGATGATGGTAGACAGAGAGATGGAGAGAGGGAGAGATGCTCTTTTGGTCTAGTGTATTTAATCAATTATGTTCTCTTGCTCCCTCTGGCAACTCTCCACTTGATATTCTCTCTCTCCTGCAGACACACACACGTACACACATAAATGGTCACACATTCACTCTCAATCTTTGTATTTTTTTTATTTTTTTATTTTTTTTTAATTTCTACCTAGTTGTACTTGAACATGGAACATACGCTTTCAGTTTATTCACCTGATAAGATTGATGATTTTCAGAGAACAATAGTAATGTGTAATGTAAAGTGTAATATGACCTCCTTGCACATTTCTGGGAACAACCATTGTTGGTGGTTGATCCCTGATAAACTCCCATGAGGTTTTGAGCATTCATTCTGAAACATCTTCTCCCAAAAGGAACTACTGCATTCGGATCTACTGTGTTTTATACAACAGTGTTGTGCGAGAGGGAAATATCACCAGAGCAAGTAATTTCCTCTAGAAAGAACACCGATTTACTTTATTTCATAATAGAGACACTTGCTTTCATAGGAACAAGAGACCATCTCACACAGTTTTTGCTGAGATTTCTTCATGTATAACAAGTCAGTTTTGTGTAATATTAAAACATGTTGCAAAAATTCTATCAGTACATTCAAGTCCGCAATAGTTAAATGCACCCAGGTGACAACTGAGATGCCTTGTTTAAACTTTTTCAATATTTTCTTGAGGAATATGTCTGTTATTTCATGCAAAGAAACTATACCAAAAGCTTTGTTGATGATCCATGACATCTTCATAAAACTTACTGTTTCACCGTATTTCCATTTGGAGAAGTTTTGAAGTGTTATTAGCCCTTAGTAGTGAGCTTGGCTTCACCCAATGTATTTTACGCCTATGTCACTGTCAAATCACAGAGTGGGACACCCTCTCAGACCAAGGTATTAAAAAAAAATCATTGGAGCCCATCCGAAGATGATCTATAATACCTCCGGGCAGCTCTGAAGTGCTTTTATAGCAGATATCTTGGGAGAACACTTACCAGTCACAGACAGAAGCCATCAGCATAGATGAATGATTTAATAATGCATTACAAATTGTCCACACAGGGAAAATCAACTAGCTTCTCAGCAGTTTGGAAGCTGATGTTTTTTGGAAGTATTAGGCTTTCTGTTGGAAGAGTCCTTTTATTCTTTAATTATCCATATAAGTAGTTGCCAAGAACACTTGGTCCTTTGTCAGTATCATCATGTAAATTCCATGTAAATTCTTGCCTGGGACCTATGTAGTAGCTGTGCTACATCTTTACAGTACTTGTTGAGACAAAGAGCACTAGGAGGAGGTGTTCCCAGCTGCTGTGGGGATCCAGATTGGTGACCTTTTCAGTCGCCAGCTTGTTTCTCTAACCTTCCAGCTACTGCTGCAAGAGAGACTTTTCTAATTATACCTTCATCCTGCAGCTCGGAGCTGTTAAGTGCTTCCTGAGCATGCAGTTTAATATTTTAACGTCACACACACAGGCTCTCTGTATAGATTTATGATTTAATTCCTATTTTAATATTGGAACAGATTGAATATGCATACACTCTACCCTTAATGATGCACTCTGGGTAATGATGTCATAACAGGAAGTGAATTAAGAGCTGTAAACATGAATAATATGTGTGAGAGAGAGAGTGCACATATGAAGAGACACAGAGAGGAGAACTGAGGAAGGGGTGCAGGAGAGAGGTATAGGGAGAAAGAAAGGGACGATGGCAGGGGTTTGTAGAGAAGAAAGAGGGAAACAGAAAGGTTGGTCTACAAACAGAACTCTAGCTGAACTCGTAATAGTATCAAGAAATGAAATGCTCATGCAGTGTTTCTATATTTTTCAGGCTGCATCAGATTTTAATATATGACCAGATTAGTCATGTTAGATACACATACTAGATCTGTCTGAAGTGATACCTGTTAGCTTAAGACACAATGTACATCCTCTGAAGGACTGGTACACTGTGCCCATTGTTATCGAGTATTTGACATAACTGTCTCTGTTACAGTATTTGGTCTATGCTGAGGCTAGTGTTCAGAGTTCTTCTTTTGGAAAAGGTTAATCTATGTTGGGTACTTGTGGGTCCCTTGAGAGTCTGTACTCATCTTGTTTCTATGCCTCTTGTTATAATTATTATTAAGCATGCATCATAATCTTTTACAGTCTGGGCACAGCAGAGACGACGGACAAGTATCTAATAATTTGCCACACTAAAGTACAGTAACAAAACATCACATACAGCAATGAATAATAAATTAATATTAGATTTACTTCTTCTCATTTCCAACACTGCATACTTTCGTTTAAATGGAAATCTGTATCAGTAGATACATACTAGTGACCATTTAATCATTAATTTAGTCAAAAATATCTCTTAGTGCAGTTTTAACATCCAGGCTGTTCCATAAATGTACCTAATCTCTTCATCCAAGCAATAATATGTAGTAATGTTCTGGATGAATATATTTTTGTCTTTTGTTTTTCAGTCTTTTTTTTCTATTTTTCATTCATTTCAGATGATAAATAGATTACCTATATGTACTGATATTTGAAATGTCAAATGTCTTGTGTTAAATCTAGGTACTCGGATGTCAGTGGTTATTGTCCATCTGTTCTATTGTCTAAACATCTTCCATGTCTTTCATTTACTGTCCAGTCTCTCTCCCAGCTAACAGACTAATTCAACATTGATTTGCCGTAGTGTATGCAATTTGAATACAGTTCCAGTAGTCTATCTGAGTATAATCTGCAAGGTGGTGCTTGGTGTGTTAGTATGTATAATGAATTATTAATTGGTAGAAAGAGACAAATACAGGGAGCCCCTATAGCTTAGGGGTTAAGACATGAACTGCACTGTCTGACCGTGATTCTCTGTTGCATGCTTCTCTTCTTCATTTCCTGTCATCTCTCTACTACTGTCTTTAATAAAGTAAAAAAAATACTATTAAAAAAGAAACATACATGCATAATCAAACCACAAAGACAGATATGTAATGTCTCTACTGTCTCTCTTTACGTAAAGGTTATGGTTTCTTCTTCACTGTTCATGCTGCTAACAAAATAAATTGAAATTAGACAAAGTAATTTTACTGATCCAGTCCCAACAAATTAAGCATATATACCGCTATTACAGTGTTACTTTTCCCCAGAGTGCATGAAAAAAATCTCATGATGTAGGTGTGTTATTGTATTGTTGTGTCTGCACTGTATTTACTATTTAAATCAGGCAGTTTGTGTCTATCTGGGCCTCTGAAACTATTTTGTGTGTGTGTGTGTGTGTGTGTGTGTGTGTATGTATGAGTGTGTGTTTGTGTGTGTGACTAATAGCAGACATCAGAGAATCCTACTGATCTAGGGCACAAGGTGACCCTCTCTGTCTCACTTGCACACACACACACACACACACACACACACACACACACACACACACACACACATAAACCAACACACACAAAGACACACCTTCTAAAACACCTTCTCAGCATTCTTGTGCTCCACTTTAAACCGCTGTTATTAGAGGGCATGGGTGTTGGATAGTAGTGTATGCACTATAATTCCAGTGTCCATGTGTGTGTGAGCATACATTTGTGTGCCCGTGTGTGTGTTGATATTAATGGACTGCGAAGGTTAACAGCAGGGGTTTATAGAAGGAGACAAGCGAACATGAGAGGGCAATCCACTTCATACTCTGCACTGTTAACGTGTGTGTGTACCTGTGTCTCAAATGTAACAGCCAAGGTGATATTACTAAAAAAAAAATCTATGAAAATGTAATGGGAGAGAAACAGCACCTGATGGTTGACGCTACAAGATGAAAGCACCTTACATAAAAGGACTGATGTATAGAAGGGAGTTATTGCCAGCAGAGATTGTATTTGAGCTGCAGATATTTGAAGTTATACAGGAACAAGGGTGTTTTATTCTCTAAGTGTCAACTGGAAAGTAGTCACCCCCACTAAGGCTGCCAACACTGACCTAACACTCTTCACTTTGCCAACCACAAGAGCCTTGTTCATCTTCTCAGCCAATTAAGGGATCTTATCCTCCCCACTTGATGAAAGAGTTGCAAATTGGGTCCTATCTACTTGTGCTGTGCACCATCAAAGCCTCAGTTCCTAAGCTTGCTTCAGTGAAAAAAAGCTAATATTGTTGAAAGTGGTATATCGCAGTCTGACAGTCCGGTAGTTGTTTGAAACCTTGTCGTATTAGCATACAACAGTCTGTTAGGTACAATATAGGTAAATGGTGGTGGACAAAATACTAAAAATATTAATAACCGCTATAATGTTGTCCAATACAACACCAACTTCTAACTACAGCTTCAGAAACTACCATGAGAATTGAGTTTGTGATCCGAGTTGCTGGGTCAAATCCCCTAACCAGCTGGCAAGATCTGGCAATCTTGGCAAGAACAATGAATAAGAAATACCATTTCCTACTTCATTAAGAGCAGTTGAGGCACCCTTGAGCATGCAGCATAATCCCCAGTTACACCAGTGGGGCTGCAGAAACAGACTGGTTGTATCAGGCGGTGAAGTCGTCACACTGAATGTAATTCAGTCTTTGTCATTACAGACACAATAGACTTTGTTCTCACTTCATTCTAGACAGCAGCTGCACACACACACACACACACACACACTGAGATACACAGGCAAGACAGTGAAAGTGACAGAAATCTAAGTAAAGTAAACAAAACCTTAGGCTGATTTTTAGTGTCTGTTGTTGCAGTGGCATTTTTACAGCTAGACTACCTTGTTTTACAGACTTCGGCTTTATTCTTTTACAAAATGGCTTCACGGTTTTATGTGTTTTCCCTGCTCCCTCTAAGGCTAGTCTTGTTAGTATGTACTCATATATGCGTGTGTGTGTGCATGGTCTGTACTTCAATCTTTAAAAGCGCCTGTTGAAGTTTAGGACTGTCAGAGCGAGGACATTTTTGCAACACTTGTTCATTCTGCCTGATCTTCAAGGGCCTATTGTAGGATTAGGTCAGAAGGGTAAGGGCTAAGGTTTTGTGAGTGTGTGTTTGTGTGTGTGTGTGTGTGTGTGTGTGTGTGTGTGTGT
>NTHP01000268.1:82855-123556 GCA_003416845.1 Oplegnathus fasciatus | reverse complement strand
ACACACACACACACACACACACACATATACATATACAGCATATGCATTAAGAGTGTTCATTTATTAAAACAGGACGGTACATATACAGTACCTACAGATGTCTTTATGTTTATTAATGATGGTTCTTTTCGAAGTTCTGTTTTGCTTCTTTGCCCTTTTCTTTTCTTTTTTGCCTTTTTGTTTTTCTGTTTCTCTGTGCTGCTTTTTTCCTTTTCAACTGACAGTTTTTCCCCATCATCTTGCCTCTAACTCCCTTTAATTACGCTTGTTGACTCCAATCTTCCCGTCTCTTCTCTACTAGAGTTTCTCTCACTGTCTCCATCCTTCTGCATCTCTCTCTCTCTTCTCTCTCTCTCTCTCTCTCTCTCCCCCCTCTGTGTGGCTCTCTGTCTCTTACTCTTTCTTTTCCTCTCGGCTAACTGCTCATAGGCGTACAGTTAGATTTCCTTGACACAGACCCTAACTGGTGGAAAACATTAGGAAAATCATTTGGCAACGTCCTTGTCTCCCAACAGTGGTAATGAGAGCTGAATGTGTGGAACAACTCCACAGACACGCTGGAACAGATCGGGTTTATATTTTGCACTTTACTTGTTTTTCATACTCTCCCATGTTTTGTTTTAGTCTCAGATCACCTCTTGTTCTTTAAAAAAAAAGGCTGTGTACTTATAAACACAATTGACCCTTTTTTTGTGAATCACTAGTGCATGGTGCATAAAATCCATTCAACATCACAAGGTATACAGGGCATGGAGCTGTGTTCGGTATTTTCATGGCCAGAGGCGTGTGGCGCACCTGTAGCACAGCTGGAAACGGTGTGATTGAAATACACAATCAGTAGGTGTTTTATATATCAGCTCCTGTAGTCCACTTTAATCAAAATGTTGGAAACATGTTTTATTTGTGTGTTTATTGTTGTAAAGTTAAACTAGTGTAAACTAAAGTCATGGAAACAGTACAGTGTACCTTCCTCCATGCGTCATTGACCTGGTCTGAGTAGGCGGGCAGCACAAGCGTAAATCATGGTCATGCTTGACACCAAAATTGCACTGTGCCACTTGATTATTACTGACACACTCCCTACTGTGCCTCGCCTCTCACTTCAGCACATTCAAGTTCACACCAAGTCACCAAAATACCAAGCAGACTCAGGCAAGAAAAATAAGGTGTGCACCCATCCAAAATGCCACCTCTCGGGAGCAGAGACTGTGCCATGTGCTGTCCTGAAAACTGGGCCATGTTTGTATAGTGTGTTAAAGAAAAACAGTACGCTAATATGAAACCTTTCTGAATATCTTTGAATTGATTCATTCATCTTTCTCCAGACAGAAAAGTCATAGTTTCCCTACATGAAAAGTTAGCATCTGAGAAACTGGCTAGTAGGAGGTAGAAATTAGTATCATTGCCTTGAGCAAGTGTAGAAATTTATGGGAACCAAATCAATGTAGAAATATTGTTTTATAGCTGGTAGTTTTCCAACCCTTTAACTAAAAGTCAAATGAATTATATAGCTCTATATCTGTGTATACATGCGGCTACTGAATTTTACTAAACAGCTGATGAAAGAGTCCAGTTAGCATGTTTTACTTTTTGATTTTATTTGTTTTCTTCTTTAAAGGATGTTTAGTGTTCATTGAGATTACTGACATTAAATATTTACTCATGAGGAAAGGTTTCTTTATGAACCAGTGCATCTTAACTGTATTGGTTGCCTGTGCCACTCGCAGTACTGTGGTCCATTAAGCCAATTAAGTAATTGAAACTGCAATTAATTCGGTGGTTATTTTATATTAACTCTGCATAATTTCCCAATCTGTGGGTATGACGAGCTTATTAGGTTGAATATGACCCCAGATGATACCTCACGGCAAATGTTGCTTGTGTTTGAATTTTAAAGAATGACCAGTATGAAAGGATGTCTGTGTGGTTGTCATTTAAGTCTCCACTGTGAACTACTGTATGTAGTAAAGGCAAAATGCCAAAAAACAAAGTGAAACAAGAGGAGCAACCACTTATAGATTTGACTTATATAGCCAATGAAGTATTCTTAATGTATACATGCAGCATATAGTAAAGTTTAGAAAGGAGCTTTTAGAAATTAAAGTTCAAGTCATTATTAAACCTCACCCTTCTTTTCTCCTTCCTCTTTCTTCAACAGATCTGTCCTCTTTCTCATCCTTCTCCTTGACCCTCCTTTATTTTTTCCCATCCCTCTTCCTCCTCATATTTCTTCTCTCCCTTTCAAGTTCTTCTCTTCTTATCCATAACCACCCTCTCTCCACATCACTCCTTCTGGCTCTCTCAGACATTCTCCATGATTGATTGACGGCAACCTGACCACTCCCCCTGAGATTTGGGTTTAATTGGTATAATTGATCTTAATTGATCTTAATTAGTTTAAAAGGTTAATTAACATGTTAATGAGGGGTGTCAGTGTGATAGGTTAGTTGATTAATTAGTGGAGTTCTTAACAAGCTTGTGATTGACTGGCTACTTCCTGTCAGCTGTCAGTCATCTCCATCACCTTGTTGGTTCTTGAAGAAGGACAAGTTGGGTGGCTGAAAAAAGCCTGTGAATATTCTCATTCTGGCTGAAAAAGTTACTGCTAATGAGAAGCCTAATTGTTGATTTGAAATCTTGTCACATTGTTCCTAAAAATCTTGATATCAGATTGATGTCACAGGTCATCTCTGAAAACACTACACGAATATATTCTCACAAACAGTAATGTTTTCTTTGAAATATAGTTACATTTCAGTGTTTATTTCAATAAACCGGTGAGCCAGTGAGAAAATTAATGCACTACCTGAATTTAGTTTATTATGGGCTGTATATGTTTACATTACTTCACTATAAGTTAGAAAATGCATGTCAACAGTGTCAGTGGTTCTGTGAGGATAGTGACTGCAACACTGCCAATGCCACTACTGACATTGCAAGATGATTGATGGATCTCCTCCATTGATTTCATATCTTGTGGAATCACTTGCAAATCACTTGCAAACCACTGGAAAAGAAAGGAAAACTTTCAAACATATTGATTCAGCAGTGCAGTGCAGTTCTTTTAAAGTTTTAAATTAATCTGGAATCGTTAACCTGAGAAGATTATATATTTTGTATTTTATTCTGTTTGTTTGCAGTATACTTTTATTGTGCTCTGTTCTACTGCATTTATTATGCTCTACCCTCAGATTTACCTTCTCTTTAATTAGCATTCTTAGGATGTTCATCAACTCCACTTTATTATAAACAGGTCCACTTAATGATGTTCCACTTTTTTTTTTTTACTTTGACTGTAATTCCACCCCGTAAGCCATATGTTGTTCTGGTCTACTAAAGTCTGCTTGTCTCCGGGAGAATAAATTATAATGGCAAAGGCCTCGAGCAGGGTTAGTTTAGTTTAGTGGAAAACACTGTATGAAAACAATTCAAAATTTGTCTCTTAGAGACTAAATGAACAAATCTGCTTTGGCAGGGTTAGCTTAGTTTATAAGATACTGCTATGAGACCCCAGAGGGAGACGTTTGGCTCTAGGTGCTGCCAGCTAGCTGGACAGACTGTCTGTGTGTGTTTGTGTGTGTGCGTTTGTGTGTGTGTGTGTTATAGGTCAGCCATTCAGCTCATAAAAACCTCCTCCTTCAGCTGCTGCCCAAATTATGAAGTTCTGAATTGATAATAATCTCCTAATGATTTATATCCAAGTTTGTAAAGAAGCAGGGGCAGAGAGGCAGAAAAAAACAAAGAACATCACAAAGGAACAACAGAGAAAAAGAGAGCGGGGAGGTGGTAAAGCAGCGAGGAGATCCAGAGAAGAGATTAAAAGAGAAAGAGAGACGGAAACCAACTGAGAAAAATCGAGACAAAAGCAAAAAGAAAAAAGAGAGATTGCCAGAGAGAGATGGGGGGTTTAAGGGGACAAGTCATTTGGCAGTGAGGTTTGGCTAAATATTTAAGTATTAACATTTAGAGTTTTTAATGTCCTGCTGTCATAAATGGCTGTTGTTGACTACTTTAGAGTAAGAGCGAGTGAATGTGTGTATGGATGGATGGCTGTGTTCTTGGACACAGGAAAAGCTTGTTGGCGCATTAGTGTATTTAGTAACGCAAAGCCTGCAGCTCCTCTGCATGGCTAAGCAAAATCTACAGAGTTAATTGTCCATTTGAATGCTTAATTGTTGCTTCAAAATGATTCACGATGGCAAGGTTTTAAACCATGCCATTGGCTCTATGTTGATAGACCTAAATTAAAGGAATTAACCATTTCAACTCAAATATCTCTCCCCAGGACGTAGTGTTCTTGTTTAAGGGGGAAATCACTCCTCTTTACATAATTTACATTTTATTCCCAAGATCTCAGGCAGCCCTTTGAAATGATCAAATATATATCAATGCTAGCATTTTTAAATGAGTATATATTAAAGAGTATAAAAATGAAATTAGTCAATCAAAGAAAATTACAGTTTTCCTTTTAAGTAGTGTTGTAATATTACATTACATTTCTATAATGTTGTACTGTTTTGCCAATATGTTATAAATTATCTCTCTGCTCCTTACTGTCTCCTTTACAGCAAAATACAAGCACAACCATTAAGTATCCATTAGGATGTTTAATTGAAGCTCAGTAATTATTCAGCCATGTCAACGTATCGGAGCAAGAGTAGATTTTAAATGCATTTAAAGATTCATTTCAACCCAACATAGAAAGTTTATATGTGATTTGAAACACGCTATACGGCCTTACTGCAGTACTTTTGCAGGCCAAGATGAAATCAGAGTTGATGTAGTCTCTCACCCTGGGAGCTGCTGTAAGTTCATTTAATCATCCTTGTACTCACAACATGTCGTTTGGGAACTGTACTCAAGCTATGTAAGTGTGGTGTCTCACCCTGGGACGCTGGCTTACTAAAACATTCAGCTGGTATACTGTAGGTCTGTACTGTGGACTGTAGACTAAAATGCCACATGGCGGTTTCCAAGAAATCGGCCATGTGTTGTCCAATTGTTGTTGATGTAGACTGAAGATAGCTTTTTTTTATAAATGTCTTGATACAACTTGCCAATGCTATTTGTGTGTGAACAACAGTAATAAGTAGATAATAATGTGGTAATACTTTTGGTCTTTTTCAGACTTATGGTGATATTGCAGCTACAAGTTAAATGCATGACATGAAAACATGTCATTTACTGTCCGCTGTCCTTGCCAGTCCTCACACAATATCTTTCCTATAAAGTCATTGGATATGTTTCAACAGCATTTCAATCAGGAAAGACACCACACGTAAACTGTAGAGACTCTATTTTTAGAGTTGACCCTGTCAATTATATCCATTTAAATCCAAATCCATACAAATAGCAGCCATTCTGACATCCCTCTGGAAGGCATAGAGGCGGCTTTGGCACTTGTGGTGATTGGGTGATGGGGTGGCAAAGTGACAGACAGCAGTGACAGCAGAGAGACATAACAGGTAAAATAGTTTAAATATCCATCAGCCAGGATGATCATTTGTTGACAGGAAAGTCTGCAAACAATTCCCAGTAAGGTCATTGGATAATAACTGAGGTGGATTCCTAATGTGTTGATCAAATTAGAAGGATAATTGTCTTCCTGCTTGAACATTTGCTGAAAGCTTCATTACTGTAATTAGAGTTTGAGACCTAAAGGCATTTACACTGAAACAACAAATCAGATTGGATTCTTTACTTCTACAGATCAAATTTTGATAATGGACTGGTGTAGCTTGAGTTACAGCAGCCTGTTTGGGAACTAAAGATTGCATGTTTGAATCTGTGGACAGGTTGGGGAAACCGTGTCGTGGTAAAAGACTGAGCGATGCTCTAAGTTCCCTTCAGCAAAGCACTGAAACCCAACTGTTACATTGTCATGTGTAGTTACTGTGGTAGAAAAAGCCAGCTTCCAGATGTGACTGGGTGTGTTACAGTATGGTCTCACCCCTAGCAAATACACCCCTGGGCTGCAGCTGGAAGTGGGAATGTGTTCTCAGTCATCTTGCCTGTTAAATAAAAAAAAGAACAGGAACAGCTCTCCCCCAAAGCTAGAAACCAGTGATTCATGTTGCCAAATAAACTCTGAGTTATCGGCAGCTACAGGAATAATATATGAGAACACAATTTTACAGTGAATTTACCCTTTAAATGGGTCAACTTTTATCATTTACAGGGTCGTACTTTTTTCAAGAAAAAATATTCTCACTATGTAATTATTTATAACAAGAACTGGGGGAAAAGCCGTGGACACCTAGCCAGCCAGTGAGTCACACACGCTTTCAGTCAGCCAGTGAGTTACACATTCACCCAGTTATCCAGCCACCGGTAAGCTACAGTCATTCAGGTAACTGTTCCTCTAGGAATAGATGCATTACATACAAAAATATAACGGTTGTTAAAAGGTGAATGATGGAAATCCATGTGATTGCGATAAACAGTTTGCTAAATCCCTCCCCCCAACAATAATTATCCAGTCATAGCTTTTCAACCGTAACTAAGCACTGCAGGTCTGTCAAGATATGCCAAAGTGGTGTGCATGGGGCTCTATCAAGAGTGACACTCCCTATTAACTAAGTTTGGAGGCTCGGATCATTTTTATCACTTTTCCAAAACCAAAAACACAAGAGTAAAATCGTGAGGAATGGATTACGTATTAGTTTGTGTGGTTAAAAGTTGCATTAATAAAAGCTGTGTAGTATTACCCCACTGTGGGGAAGCCAATTGTGGATGCTATCAGAGTGTAATCTAACGTTAGCAGCAGCTCTATCCTACTGTTACTTGGATTTGGGTACATTTACATGTTTACTTAAAGCTAGTTTTGGTAATGTTGAAGAAACCAGCAAGAGTAAGCGAGACAAACAACAACAAACATGGCTATTGTTAGTACTCACAGCGTCACTTTTCAGGCCCTTCAACTCCCTCAGTTCTCTCCATCGTTGAAAAGCCATATCGATGTTGACTCTGGTTTGACCTCTTGCTTTATCCAACCTCTTTTTAGTCGTAGCCTTCTCTACTTCTATCTTTCTTTTCTTTCTCTGCCATTCTTGTGTGACTAGTTCACTAGCTTTAGCCGCCTAGCCTTGTGGAAGACTCCGGTCATGCACAATGAGTGCAGGGACAGACAGGTACGTAGGTAGACATCCAATCATTTCATTTGGTCCTAATGAAATGATTGCACAGGCTTATTACAGTCCTACCACAGCCGCAGTCGTCGGAGCATTTGATTTATTGATTGCTGTTGGGATGTGAAGAGAATTTCAACAAATATAACAAAAAGTGCTTCTAAAATACACTGCTTGCCCTAGCTTTAGTGACCCCAGCCAACATCACCTGAGGTCGTAGCCGATATGTTTGTGAAACACATCAGTTAGTCATCATCCTAAAATTATTTTCTTTTGTGACATTTAAAGTGAAGTAAAGTTGAAGGTGATCATACTGTTTGAGAACACGAACAAGTATGTAAGCTAACCACTGTGCAGCTAAACAGTTATGTTAGAGAGAGATGAGTCTGATCTTACATTTTTCCTTAGTCAAAAACGAGTCAAAAAGTCTGCCAGAGACAGTATTTTCAACCAACATATGGAGCATTGGCTAAATTAGCTAGCTAGTTACCTACAAGATTTAAAAACCCTTTTCACTTCCTCTGTCTGAAGTCAAGGTACACAAAATACGTGTGAAATGACATAATGAATTCTGATAAATTAGGAAGTGACTTGTTTAATTCAAAAGGCAACTTTACTAAATAACTGCTTATTTCAAATTTTCTTTTAGTTAAGAACGTACAGTACAACAATGCAATGGGGAGTCAATTTGTCATTTAGCAATAATATTGCTTCTATCCTCATACTGTACCTATATATCAATTAAAACCTACAGCCGATGAATCTGATTTAATTGTGTGTTGTTACTGTCAATAATGGACTCACTGAGGGAGATGTACCCATAGCCATTGATTGTCATTTCCCATGTGTTTTTATAACTCTCTCATGCAACATTTTCATCATAGTATCATTTCATTTTACTCAGATCCAATCCTTATAAAAACACAGCCATTCAGTTAGCCAGACAGCTATGCAGTTTTTCAGTTAGAGCCTATTGAAACAAATTGCAGTGCACACCATCACACACTACAGTAGAAACCAGCCACATTCCTACAGTGTAACTGTCATTCACAAAGTCATCCAGTCAATCCACTGATCAATCCGAATTTTACTACTGTTACACTCACTGTAAGTAGCTCAGTTAACAGTGTCAGGCAAAAGCCTAGAGTGTCTAGTCAGTCAGCCAGTCAGTCAGTCAGCCATTTGGTCTGGCAGTCAGCCAGTTAGCGGTTAATCAATTGAATGGTTGCCAGTGGTTCCATTTACTGTACGAATTTTAGTCTGAACACTGAGAAATAATGTTCTGGCTCTTATTAATTAACATTAACATTACAGAAAGTGGAGGTGGAGGGGGCAGTAAAACGGTGGAGAGATCCTGGCAATGCTGCAAAGTCAGGATATCACAGTTTACTTGAAAACACAATGATTAAAAGCACAAAATGAACTTTAACCCCACTAGAATCCCCATGTCTAAATCTGTTAAATAGACTTAAAAGAAAAACAGTGTGATCAGTATTCAAAGCAAAGGGGGAAGAGAGGGAGAGTTAAAGATGGCTGAGAGGATGTGATTCAGAGAGAAATATACAGGGTCATCTGAGGACCCTTTTTACTGCATCATTGCTACAATATTCTCTCTCAAATATCAGAGGTTGTTTTTGTTATGCATAATTTTTATGATGTTTTAAAATTAATAACTGTATTGCATGTGTAGTGCTGGTTTTAGTTATATTACACAACATTTTAAGGGTTTTTTTGTTATTATAATTCATTTAACGTAAATGTTTACAGTTAAAGGTCTTAAACCCTGGTATTGTAAGTGAATGATTGCCACTTTTATATGTACTGACACACCTCTAATGCTGTGTCAACGTAGAGGTCTTTTATCAGTTTCACTATACGTGCAAAGCCGGAACAATCAGTACGGGTGCAAGATCTCTTAGTTATGAACTGTATGTTTTAGTTGACATCCCTAATGTTTTGAACAAAAATATATCTCTGTCCATTTGTATGGTGATCACAAAACACGTGAACCCTTTTCATACTTTGCTGATGTTGACTGGCTTGACATGTCTGCACCTCTCCTAATTCCGCTCTTGCTGAAAGCAGAGCTAGTGTTCACACCATATTTTGTGTTTTCACACATTAAAATCGAACATATATCCAGGAGTATCACACTGTGCTTGCAGGTGCATTTTCAAGGTTTTGCTGTGGCGGATTCCAATCAGCCAAATAAATGGCAGACTTAGACACAGCCTTCCATAACAATTTCACTATTTCTGCTGAAAGTTTATATTTCAGCTTTTAAGTGATTAGTGCACCCCAAATCTTTTAAGCATCAAATGTTCACCCCCTGTTGGCTCGAACAGTGGCTGTTAAAAGTTAGTAATGTCATCCCTCAGAGAGAACTGCACGCGTTGTCTGCTTGAATCCATGTCTGTCATCATGTTGGTAAAAAAAAAGCTGAAAAACATCCACAGAAATTTCTAAAACCACTCCTGCAGCAAAATCTACTTCTACACCGTCTGTGGATATGGCCAATGTGGTCCAAACGCCCATAATTCTACTGATTTTGCTGACAGATTTTCCTTTAGCTGCACGTGACTGGTTAGTCAGTTACGACAAAAGTAAGCAGCTAAACAGAGACAGCTGTTGGTGACACCTTCAGTCCAAATCACAAGCAACATGGAGGGGATACCACGGTACAGCCTGTAGGCTCAGCTGGATCAGGATGGCCTGATCAAATATATTTCTTTTTATTACAATAATCAGCCTCTATTGTTATGATAAGACACAGGAGACTATCTTGCTTTGAGCCTGCAGGAAAGGTCTATCTGAGGTTTTGGAAATGATCCAGATGGGTTTGTTTAAACTGCAATGCAACTAATGGAGGAAGATGAAACATGATGTGACAGAATGGCGGGAGTGGTTGGACTGACTGTTCTCGCTGACCTTCAGTGGTCATCCTGTTTGAATACGAGGTAGCACCTCTAAATCAATACACTCCTTCAGCATCCAAAATTCGAAATGTTAAGAAAGCATTTTTTTTCTCCAACATCAGCATAATGAAAATGTCACACCTATCTTCTGATTGCTGTATGCCAGTTGGATCCTAACCCTGACCCTAACCTGTGACTGTTTTTACAATGACCCATGCACAGAAAACAGGAACAATGCAGTGCTTTTGAGCGCCTTCCTCTTGATGGAGAAAAAAAAAATTACACCTCAATTAATTCTATTTAGATGTAAAGAAGATCTTCAAAGACCTCACCTAATGTAGTCATTCATTCAGCCTCTTACAGTCAGCCTGTCTGCCCCCTTGTGGCTAATATGAGATATGCCAATGACTACAGATGACACCATGATCCAAGATTATTGAGCTACATTCCCTCCCCACATGGGTATAGTGCATGTAGGGTACTTTTGCATCTGTGATACTGTTTCTTTGCTCAGACACTGTGTGTTGCAGTAATTATTATGCATTGCAGGTAGAGACACTTGAAGGCTGTTTGCATAGTGGAAACCTTTCGTTTTATCATCGAAAGATAAGATAAAGACTTAGTGCTCCTTCTAGATCAGGAGTAAAGTAGCTTCCTTTCCTGTATAATTTACCATTCTTTACTCATTCTTTACAGCTCTGTGTTCACTTCTTTCTCCACTGATTCTGTCCGAATACAACAAGAAAAACAAATCTTCAGCATGGATGGGGTTTAGCAAATGCTGAGGGCTACATTGATTAGATATTCTGTCCACACACTTCCCTGCATGGTACTCTGCTCTAATACCCAACCCTACACCCTCAACACCTGGTTGTGAATGTGTGTGTTTGTGGATTGTGTCGCTGTGTGTGTCTGTACACGTGCTTAGAGTATATCTGTGTCCTTGCACATGTGTGTGTCTATCTGTGTTCCTGTGCACATACAGAATTGTGTGCCTACATATCTGTATGTGTGTCTGAACTCAGTCCCATCACCGCTGGTGTGTCTTCTGCTCTGTATATATGTCTGTGCATTTACAAGTGGGTGTTTATGTATGTGTGTGTCTGTTTTAAGTAGATGAATCTATCAATATGTGTACTTCTTTGTATATGTAATGGGTGTGTGCAGTTGTGTTTGTTTGCATCTAAGTGTGTGTGTGTGTGTGTGTGTGTGTGTGTGTGTGTGTGTATTTGTGTATGCGCCTGTTTGTCTTTTGTCTGCGTGTGTCAGGTATGAACAATCTGTTTCCTTCCCTGCGGCGAAACCTACCAATGACATCCCTCCATCATCTCTCTTCATTACGTATTCATGAGTTTCTGTGTCTGCAGGGCTGTGATTGGCTCTTAATGAACAACTGACGGCATTATCAGTCAGCCAGTGCTATGGCAACAAAATAAGTCAGTCAGTACAAAAGAAACACCAGTCAACCACTGGTACGGAAACATTATTCAACTCAAGCAGTGAGACAGTATACCCCTCAGGGAGGTTGACATATTGGATATTGTCGACTGCATGGTACCTTTGATATGACTCTGTTGTCTCAAACCTGCTCGTGATCAAGTGCTCACATCATGAAATGCTCTGGATAATTACAGCCAAGTAAAAAGAGAGCATTTAGCACATGTGGAATATACCATTTAGTTTTTGTGTAAATAAATCCCCAAGTCCTTTTCCTTGTCAGCCTTGGCTTAAGAACCATTAGTCAAACTGAGTACAGAGACGCTGTAGGCCTAAGGGGGTTCATATGAGCTCATAAATCTATGAACTACCCCTTTATCATCTTTTATATTATTTTGGAGTTTGCATTTCACCAGTGCTGGCTTTCATTGTTGACTCTTTTTTCTGCTGTTGCTATATCAAAAGGGCCGTTAGCACTGGGATCATTACTATACGTGTAGAAGGGAATGTACTTGGTTGAATTAATGCAGCTAGTTTGCATAGACACAATCTGGTGATGTTGTATGATTGCTGGTCTGTGTTACAAAATAGCTCATCAAATGTGGAGGATGTCTACAGCACTGACAACCAGCCTCACCCACTGATTGCACTCACTAATTGCATATATTAAAACTGACTCAGTGTAGGCAGAGGTATAAAGTATATTGAGCATTGTAGCCTATACCCTGTCATTAATATTTCTATTAATACCTTCTGCTGAGTTAAAATAACATTTGAGCCAGCTAGATATAAGGATATTTTAGGTGTTTATTAATGTACAGTGTTTGTCAACAATTATATACTCCTACGAAGACATATTTTATGTCATTACAACTATGTTTTATTATATTGGCATTCACTATCTGTTCATACTGTACACCAGCATCCACTTAATGGTGACCACAGGAGCAGTTATACTGTAGTTGTTAACAGGTATATAATATATAATATAAACACTTATTCCACTTACAATTACATTATAGTGTGTTATAAACCATTCATTCAGTGTTTATATACTGCTTATAAGTGCTAAAATGGGTGAGTTAAAGTAAAGTTTTGAATCACTTTTGCCCATATGCCTGCCCATTAAGCATGTGAATTTGACTGCTCAATTATGAAAATAAGACAGATAGGTCTATTTTTGGAGCTGATTTTCTAAATCCTTCCATGATATTTTAGTCCTCAGTCCAGATCATGTGTTAATGTAGACAGCAGTAGTTATGTGTTCTCCCATATGGGTACATTAAAACACCAGTGAGGGGGATCTAACCCAAAAAGTGGTAAGTTCAGTCAAAGTGCATGATGCCTGTCTGCTCGAATCAACTCCTTAGAGAATGCCTCACTGTTCCACACTACCTGTCTTAAGAAATGTGAAATCCAGATGGTATTGTGGTGAACAAGCATGTATGACTAAAGTAAGTCAGTCATTGAGCTGGATCTTGCCTTGGGTCATAGAGTAGCTGTAGCTTTTAGTAATACATTTTTAAAGAGAATAGATTTTAGTTTTAGTATCAGGCCTAGGCCATGTCAGACTCAAAAAGATGCCTTTGTCTTGAAATATTGTTCAGTGTGTATTTTATTGCTGAAGTGTCTGTTCACCTACTGTTGAACTTCAGTCGTTAGAATGAATAAGAACTAGTCCAGTTCTTATTTATTCTCTTGCTAGTTAAATATAGTTTTGTGAAATATGCAATATTTTAGTTCATAAATATGGTTTACTTTCTTAAATGCTGCTGCCCTTCCATCTGTTGTTTGCAGTCTAGCTGCTGCGTGTAGGCTAGAATATTAACATGGGCATATTTAGCTTTGATGCATATTCACACAGGACAGGTTTTATGATGCATATTAACAGGGGCTTTATACAGTGAATGAATTTGCACAGGCAAAAACAAATTTGACTTTTTAACTATTTTTGGCCCAGATTCCCCAATTTGGCTGCCTAACAGGGAGGAAATACATTTCAAACCTGATTGTAAGACTTTGATCTAGATCAGAGCTTCCCCTCGTTGTCGAAAATAACAGAGTCTGTTGATGAATGTTCTTAATTTCTGACAATTGGGACATTTTCAAATACGAGTTTAATCTGAAGGCATTGATACAATTATGTAATATATTGTTTCACACCTTTTTTTGTTCTGTTTTATTATTGGCGCCTAGATTTTTTTATGTACACAAATGAGAAGAAAACCACCCAATGTCAGGGGGACCAAAGGCTTTGTGCATTCGAAACGGTTGATGTCAGACCTGCAATGCAGTGGAATGGAAAATGTATTCACTCCACTTTTCTCATAGTTTCTTGTGAGCTATATTTTGAAATACAGCTGTCTGTAGTTGTTCCAAATTGTTTGTGAAATGACCTGAAAACATCAGGGTAAGCGGGGGAAAGTATGAATCTCTACTCTTAAATATTATAAATGGAATGCCGTGAAAGGCACTTTTTATCTAAGAGATCGCAGATACTGCATCAGATATCATGCGTGTTCCCCCTCATTTTGAATATCTATGACACCAGTGTCACGAATAATAAATTTCATTCTTTGTGTAGGTGGATAGCTGTGAAGTGAGTTAGTGTATTTGCATTTGGTTTATGTGTGTACTGTGCTTAGAGGCAGCCATAAACAGCTGTGATACATGACTTGCTTGGAGCAAACTCATCAATGGAGAATTTATGACAGAAATTATTTTAAGATTCATGATTAGTTTGACTTATTGATAAAGAATTGCACAGTCTTTCCCAACTTGAAAGACAATATAAGTCTAGTGGTGACATCATTACAAATGTGAACATTATACAGCTTCAAAATACATCAAGAACTAAAGCTAATGTGCTTGTAAACCTATTACTCTGTTAAGTTTTGAAATAAACCATCATGTTAAAAGTCTTGTGATCAGGGGGTATCACAGTTGACCTTCAAAGTACAAAATCCTGTGAGTTTTTATTTACAGCAATAAATGGACATGATTTCCTGTCCCCATGGCTCATGCAAAGGGACATTCTAAGCTGAACCTCTATAAAAAGCAAGATGAATCCCACCACAAAATGTAGCTTTTGTTTTGAGTTACAGTGCTTATGGTTAGGTGAAAACCTGTGTTAATATGTTAACAATTGGTAGCTTTAATGATATATGGTGCTGTACATTACTAATGCTGTGGCTGGTATATTTTAGCAAAAGAAATTGCCCTGCTTAGCAAATGTGTTCATCTTAGGTTTTGTATTAACATCTATTTTACAAGATTAATTAAGTAGTTAGTAACATATTTTTCATTCAAATGAAGTATTATAGGGTGGTGGTCGGTATCTCTCGTCCTTGTCACACATACACACTCCATACTCACACGCATACAGTTGGAACCACATTGAATTATCATGCTGGTAAGTTAACACAATAATGCATGAACGGAGCTAATGTTGAGCCACTTTACATTAGATTAATCTTTAGCACATTAATCGATTTTGGTATAATGTCAACATTGGTAAGTGCAGCACCACTAACATATGTGCATGTGTAAAGCCACATTAGGATAACTGTTGGCTAAAGTACACATGATGTAATTTAACTGTGTCAAATATAATGTATCTGATGCATGTGCATATATGTAGCCCCTGTATAACATTAGGATAATTGTAGCACATTAACTCATCTGCCATTTGTCACCATTCAGTGGATTAGTCAGGTCATTATGAAAACGACGTCTGTCAGCCACTCAATCAGACATTCATTAAAGTGATTTGTCACTGTACTTTGTCATTCAGGACAAGATATATTTGTATTTATGTTTTCATTATTTATGTTGATACTGTATTCATTTATTTTGACAGAGTAGGGCAGAAAAAAATCAGATTACCCCAGGGTGTTTTGTCTTTATTATTATTGCATGGATTCAACTCTCGCCCACTCACTTTGTCTTCCATACTGTATCTTTCCAACCATACATGCTGAGCTGTAGTAACATACAGGCACAGCATCACTAACCCTGTAATGAAATAATGTCAGCCGTGTTAGAAAACAGAGCTCGTGCTGACAGGGATCCCTCTGTCAGTTTGTCTCCTCCTGTCTTTGATTTACTCTGATTAAAGGAACCATGTATTTTCTAACGTAGCATTATCTGAATACTTTGATTACTGAGCTACATCATTGTCATTTTGATTAAAGCTGCAATTTCCTTTACCAGCTTTTGTTGAATATGATGGGGCTTCCAGCAAACACCTCGACATCTGATGTATGTGTCTGAGTGACAGAGAGAGAGAAAGATTAAGCTTCTTATGAACAAAAACCCTGAATGGTTCTATTGTTGAAATCATTTATCCTACTTTCTCTCCTCTGTCTGCTTCTGGCTTTCCCTTTGTGTCTCTCTGGCCCTCTCGCTATCTGTTTCCACCATTTTGAAATTTACTTTGCCTTTGTAACTTTCTTTTCCACTGTACTCTTCTCCCTCTCATCATTGTGAGGGAGAAGAATCTGCCAATTTTTAAAAAAAACCTACGCTAGATCTCATTTTTTTCCACTTTTTATCCAATCTGTTCTCTGATTTTTCTTCTCTTTTCTGTATTCTGTTCTCCTCCGCAGTGAAGCGATCAGTAGATTTTAAATCGCGGGGCGTTAAATTATTCCCTGGCAAAGACTCCAGCAACAAGTTTTCAATATGTGAGTTCACATCTTAATGTCACTTTGGCTAATGAACTGACGTGTGTTGGCTTGGTTTGGCTTGGACTGGCTTTGTTTTAAGTTTGGTTTTGCTTTTTTTGTCTCTTAAAAAGGCTGTTAGTTTCAACACTTTTGTGCCTCTGTTTATTGACAACACAGAAACATCTTGTGTTACCTTTTTAAACATCAATTCACACAAACATGGTGCTAAAATTTTTGACTGACTAATTATTTTGATACACAAACGTGTTGAAAATGCCAGAGCCTTTATAAGAGCATGTTTTTGCATTCTGCTTGACTGCCGTGTTTTTGTTGTTTGATGTTTTGTATATGTATTTTCGTCATGGTGTGTTGGTTTATGCATGCTTCTTCATGGCTTGCTTTGATATATTTAATTATGGCTTGTTCTGATAAGCTTAATCATGGTTTGTTTTGGCTTGCTTTGGGCTTGTTCAGGGAATGTGAATCAGCTGTTGTAATATTGTTTACCACCCCCTCCTGCCTTTTCTCCTTTATTTTCTCATCCCTCTCTTCTCTTCTGATCACACACCTAAACTACATTTAAAAAAATATGAGTGAATTATGAAAGAGGAACTAATATATCTCTCCAGTTATTCACATCTACATTTAAGTTGGAGTATGATGATCTATAACCTCTCACAACACTACCTCAACACTAATGTAGGTTTATTATTCCAATCTTTATACACTATACAAAAATCCAGTCCACCCTAAATAAGTACAAAAAGTTCCCCTTTAATTTACTGCTCCTCTTTTGGAACTGCCACAATTTCCTTTAACTGTGTGAGATCCCAAGTTGTACGAATAAGTCACTTTGGAAACTAACTCTTTAATTAGACACCCTGAAGTGAAATTATCAAGTGTAAGGGTGCTAATGGTGCATAAGTCATTTGATGCACGGTAATGCAAAAATGGCCACATGAATATTATTTCATTTCATTCAAAGCCTTTTCAACACTCACATTGAGAGAACATGTACCAAAAGCATGAAAAATCTCCAAGAAAAAGATCAGTATATTTGTTACTGAAATATCACTTATTAAAACTGTCAGTACCCACTTAAACCTCACATATTTTAGAGTTATTATACATCCAATTCCCTTTTTATTCTTTTTCTCACTTCTGTGTCTCTTTATGATACCTCTTCTACTCTGTCTTTGTCTCGATTACACATCCATGCACATACCCCCACACATTATACTCATAATCAGCACAGTACACACATTTATTACACAGATTTTGAACATCCATAGGTACTCATACTCATGCATAAATACTGAACGTGCATGTTCACATATTTGCACACCTACAAGGACATATGTAAACACATATACATATGCATCGATGCAAGGACACACTAATACATAAAAAAATGTTCACACACATACAGATAAGTAGACCTTGCTTGTCCATGTCATTATGTGGTTTGCATGCTTGCTAACGATGCATATGTGAACATTTCTGATTTCCTTATTCGCTTGGCCACTTTGTGTGTGTGTGTGAATCTCTTAAATACTGTATGAGCTGAGCTAAGCACAGCACAGAGACACGGCCCGTCACAGATTCATCAGGTTTTCTGACAGGTTGGAGAGTCATGGTTGAGGTTTGATTCTACAGATGTGAATTTGTATGTTAATTAGTCTGGCTCTGATTGGTTCAGATGTTAATTTGCTTTGCTCTGACTGGTTTAATTCTTCAGTGAAGCACAAAGCCTGTGTGTGTGTCTGTCCGTGCCTACGTACATGTTTATGTTTCTGTATGTGTGTTTTTTGTATATGTGCATGTATGCATATTTGTGTAAGTATGTGACTTTTGTGGGTTTTTGTGTGTGTGAATGTGTTCGCACAATACTGATACTGTCCCTCTGTTATGGTGTTAATAGTCCAGATGGTCAAATTAGCCGCTCCAACAAAGCAACAAACTATCTACTCTAACAAATACACACACACACACACACACACACACACACACACACACACCAACCACCTGCTGGGTTTGTTGATATGGACTAAACATGTACATGCATGTTAGTCAGATAGCCCAGACAGCCTGGGTGGGATGAGTTTTTGTGAAAGTAGAAATGGCCTGTGTTTGTGATACACCTAATTGAGTTCTCTGGCGACTGCATTTTTGTTTAAGATAAGATAAAATTATACTTTTTCAGTTTTTATCAATATTTGTTTCGCAACTAGTGCTGGAACAACAAATGAAAACAAACCTAAGACCTACTAAAACGTCATATTTATGGCATATTTTTTTTAGCTTTTATTTCAAAACAGTAAAAATCTTGGACTTAAGCAGCATTCTTTTTAAATATTAAAAAGACAGTGGAAATTTGTATAAAAAAATTACACTTATTACACTTATTATACACTTTTTAATTTGTTTTACTGACTTGGTGGAACTTTTTGCAAACTCAGTAGTTAAACTCTCACTTTGCTGTGTTCTGTGCAAAAATACCTTGGTTACCTTGTTTTACCTAATTACATCAGCTAAAATAACTTTTAGATATAAAAGGTGACGATAAATTGAAACTTATGGGGTGAAAATATGCAGAAAGCAAAAATAATGAAACAAGGATATTGTATTCTCCATCCAAATAACATAAACAGAATTATGTTCTTCCACAATCAAACATAATTTAATCATACTAATGAAATAAGTGATCAACACAGTACTGCCACACTGGTGTCTAGTTGCTGCCTTAGAAATAAGCTGAATATTATTCTACAACAAAGTACGTGATTAGTTGTGTTTCCCTCTCATTTGAATATCGGTCCATGCATTTGAATATCAAAATACACCATGGGGTGTTTTGTTAGCTGTATAGCTGAAGTAAATAAGCACACCAAGACAGTTTCTCCCTCTAGTAATGTTCTACTCACACCAGACATTAGGAAAGGATGAACGATTGAAAAAACACATGAAGTGGCCTAATTTTACATTCACTGGTGTGAAAGAAAGATGAGGGGAATTCGAGGATTATTCAAATAATTTTACTCTCACCCTGATCTCATTAAGGAATACGAGAGATCCCGTCACGTGGGGCCCTAAATTCAGTAAAAATAGGTCATCAATGGACTCAATGGCTCATTAAGATACTATATTACTACTAATACTTTTGTTGTGTGCCGAGCTACTAGAAACAGCTCTGTGGCACAGGATGGGTCCTTCTCGGTATTAGAAAAAAGTACCTCTGAAAAAAAGAGTTTTAATGTACAATGTGTTTTGAATGGGAAAGTTTCTGAATTGGAATAGAATTGTTTGTGTTTTGCATTCTTACCTGACAGCTATGTTTCCTTGGCTTTCCCTGGGAAGACACCGAAGCTTTTTTGCCTTTTCTCTCTTCGCTCATCTACACACAAACACACACACTAACACACACTGTCCGTTGCTCAAAGTTAACCCAGCAGCTTGAAAGCTTAAAAACTTTTAAATGCTTAAGAGAAAAAAATAGACTCTGGATGGTTGAGGTTTGTGGAAAATTCTATATTGTAGTGTCTTTTAAGGAAAGCCAATGAAATATACCTGTGGGGTTATTTATATGGAAAAGGAGGCAGGGGAGACCGAGTGACTGGAAAAGATTAAGAAACTAAACAAGCAAGCAAGAAAGAAAGAAAAAAGGGGGGGAAAGTAGTAAAACAAAGCCAAGAAAAGAAAAAAAAAGCTACATACATTTACTGCCAACAGCAGTATTGTAATTAGAGACAGAGAAAGAGACAGAGTAGAGATGCGTCATGTCAGATGCGTGTTTGTTGTGATGTCGCAGTCTCAAAGTATTTGTACAGTTCTGTCTGTTGTCTCTGTTCCACCACTGTGATGTTTGGAGTGTTACTGTCAAGATTAGCTCCAGTGTTTCGGTAAGAATTAAGATGGTATCTGGAGTGCTGTGTCGTCCCTGTCTGCCTACCTTACTGTCTGACGCGTCCTTCTCTCCGTCTCCTGGTCTGTCTAACCTGTTTCTCCTTCCACCTGTTTCCTGCTGCCTCTAAAGTGAATAAGTGACAAGGCAGGCAGGCTTCCAAAAACCGAGACTAAAAGTGGAGAGCTGGAAATTACCTTGGGAAGTCTGCTGCTGAATGCTGTCAATAGAATGACAGAAACAGACAGTTTTAGAGTCATGCCAGGGTGCATTAAAGCAGTTCTGTGGTGTTTATTTGGCAGCAGTGTTCGTACCATGGCTTCACAGTTTACATCAATATTACAATGTATACTTATTCATAATAACGATTGATTATTCTCAACACATGAATTGTAAAACATTAATCTGCATCTACATTAATTGCTGTCTTTAAAGGGGGAGTCTGCTCACTGGACCCAGTGTAGCTTTACTGTAAGCCTTGTCTCTGCCTCATTCTAACCTGTCTGCCCCTTTGGCTCTCCACCTGTCTGTCTCTGTGTTTAGTAAATGAAGGTGGTGTGAGACAGGCATCAAACTCCTGCCCTGACCCAGGAGAGCCAGAGAACGGAAAACGTCATGGAAATGATTTCAGGTACAATTTGTACGCACAAACATGCACACAGACTTTAAACCACATATTTGTATTCAGACATAGATGCACATACATAAAGAAAGATATGCATTTACATAAACATTTTTATTCCTGTTTTTCTTTATGTCTGACTCCCTATCTTCTCTCTGTGTGCGATTATGTGTATGTGCGTTTGCGTATAGCATTGGTGGTGTGGTGCAGTTCAGTTGCGGAGAAGACTATGTTCTTCAGGGCAGTAAAACCATCAGCTGCCAGAGAGTGGCCGAAGTCTTCGCCGCCTGGAGTGACCACAGACCAGTCTGTAAAGGTAAGAAATAGCTCTCAACATGCATCTGCACAAGCATGCAAATTACTGACACCGCAGTTAACAGACACAGATGGAGAAAGAGGCAGTAATCACAGATGTGAAGGTAAGAAAACACTCAAGCACAACTCCCCATGTACACTGCCTCAAAATGCTGCCAGCGTGTTGCCTTGGCCTCTCCTCAGCATGAGTTTGTGTTGATCAGTGGAAAAAATCCCAATTCAGTTTCAAGCCTCTAGCTATGAAATTATGAAACAAAACACTCCATAATCCTATGTTTGCAGTGTAGCACCTCACCAACATGCTGCGCTTGAATGCTTTTATCAGGGGAGTTATGATAGTGATTGTTCAGGACCTAAAATTACACCCTCTATCATAACACAATGTACTGTAGATGAACACTACCGTAATTATTGCTCAATATACCATACAAATTGCAATGTACAATACAAGATAAGTAATATGCTCATACTTATAGTGCAGCGACGAAAGTGACTACAGGCAGGTTTTTTTCATCATTTGTGCTCTGATGATTAACAGGTTTCAGACATTCATTCTTAAGCTTCTCTTACTGGTTCCGGTTTCACATCTGCCACTGTTTTAGTCTCAGACTTGCAACACACACACACACACACACACACACACACACATGTACACACACGCATGCACAGAGGGAGTGAGACAGAGAGAGAGAGGACGTCTGTCATGTTAAATGCCAAAGTCGTTTGTCATGTCTCCCTTCACTAGGCTTCAGACAGTGGCTGGAGACACATACTTTAACATAAAAACCAATATTCACTGGGTGTGTGTGTGTGTGTGTGTGTGTGTGTGTGTGTGTGTGTGAGAGAGAGAGAGAGAGAGAGCGAGAGAGAAAGAACGAGAGAGAAAGAACGAGAGAGAAGTACTTACACATAACTAATAATCACTGAGATATAGAACTGAAAGGGAGATAAAAGTAGGGACAGAGAAAGTGAGGGCAGGGAAACGGAAGAAGGGGGCAAGGAAAAGCTGAACAATGTCACACCTACTCTTTCTGCTTAAATTATAGCCTCTGTGAAAGTAAAGCTCACTGTATCCATCACAAGAGATTAGCATATGAACACCTGCTAGAAAAAGTAACCGAGTAATGGAACATTTTTGAAAGACAGATTTAAAGTATTTGGAACATAACTGATAGATAGAAATGTTAAATTGAATCATTTGCAACTTCCCCCATTTTAATCTTACTTTAAGAAAACACTGAATCCAGCCAGACCTGGATGATGATTTTATTGATGTGATGCGTTGTTGCTTAGTAGGGAAGCTTTATGTCTATTGGCCCTTTTCCACCAAGAGGTCAAAGTGCAAGGTCAGCTACAGAGTAGCACCCTGGGAGTCCATAGGGATTCAAAATCTTGCTCGTGAACACCTGCGCAGGGCAGATGCTAGTCAGCCGTGGGTCCTGCACTCTCACCCTCTAGTTAAAGGACACAGTCTCACCACAAGCCTCGACTGCTACCCTGGGTTTCTCTTATGAACCAGACACACAGGGGGACTGACCTTCATTAAGCTTTTTGTTAGCATGACAGCGCAGATCCTTGTAAGCAGGCGGGATATAACCTGGCCAATACTGTTAGGATATGACTGTCTCACTTGGGCTCTCATTTGGTCCCTGCCAATCAACCTTATTATCCATCTCATTATCAGAGATATTATAGTGCTGATACCCTTTGATTGGCTCTTTAAGATTGTTAATGGCTGTTAGGGATTCATCATCACTAAATACTTTATAATGAGCAATTTAATACAGCTACTGACATTAAGCCAATCAAGTCTTGCATTTACCTGCATGTGATGATGGGCTAAGCCTCCCCAAAGGGAGACTGCCAATGACATTAAAAGTCACTGATGTTGTCCCCTGAAGCAATGAGTGGTTAAAAAGAATGACCTCTATCACTGGGAAACAGAGCCATCAGTCCGCAGTCAGCAGGGATCTTTGACAGAAAAGTATGTGGGCAGGGTGAGACACTTTCACCGAGCTGCCGTAGCTTCTGAGAAGCAGGTGTGCATTGGTAAAGCTCTGTTGAATTTAAAACACAGTCGCTGGTATTCCCAGCACGAATAACTGTTCAGTGAGCAACTTTTTGACAAAGCCATGACAAAGTGCACCATCCTGCTCCATGGTTGTTGCTAAGTAACTAGTGATTCTGTGCTAGTTGATCTTTGTTATTTTAAGCATCTCACAATGGAGGGCACTGTTACTCCAGCATGGTCCCCTAATGCAAGCTGCATAAACTCAATTTCTGCTACCCTCTGCTAAGAGTCAAACAGTAGGAACAACTATTCATGATATTTATTGTTCACAGTTCATGACATGATCTCTGATAAATCTACCGCTAACAATGAATGCTATTAAATTATCCACAATTCATGCTGGTTTAGACAATGATATTGTTGGAATACGAGACACTATTTTTTTCTGTTTACTACCGTGTCATTGATATGCAGTATATCGCTGCCCTACTTTGGTGAAACAGAAAGACATCCATCTTCAAAAATTCCATAAATCCCAGGATAACCACACTGAGGTTGCTTGAAGGACAAGATACATGTAACACTGGAATCATATCTTTTTGACAACAATGCTGAGGCTTTATTTGAGGTATATGCCAGGATCACTCAAAAGAGAAAACAGAAAAGAAAACCCACAAAACTATGCAACTGGAAACAATGCAAATATACATTTAAAGCTTGAAATAGGGTGTTTTGGTGGCGGTGGCTTATCTGAAAAAGCATAGAGAAGACTATAGAGACTACTCCTCTATTTTTAAAACTGTTCCTAAAAAACTGTTTCCCCTTAGGGACAAAAATCCAATATTGAAATTCCGAAAATAAAAATGCCTCAGAGGCAAGAGAAAAAGGCTAGTCTAAGCTAATAGACTGTGAGTAGAATAAACTTAGCTGTTGTCTAGAAGTGGTCTGTGGCTCTTATCATTAATTTAATTTTCTACCTTCTTCTACATTGTGTAGACATGCCCAATCAAGAAGAAGAGGGATTTTCTGGGCATCAGACACATCTGGCTCTATTACACTGAATGCAAGAGTATGTTTAACCAATTCCTTTTTGCAAGCTCAAGCTTCTCAAACACAGCACAATCTGGAAGGGGAGCTAGAGACTACATTGTTAGTGGGATTCTATAGAATCAGCAGGTGGGCTGATGGTGGGCTTCGGTAATGGTAATTCACATCAGCTCATCTAATTTTCTGTGTAAGCAGCAGTTTTTGGCCTCTCAGAGAGAACTTGCCTATAATTACACAGCACCTAAAATGCTCCCAAAACCTCTTTTAAACTTCTGAAGTTAGACACTGAAATTCTTGATCATGCATACATAATGATGCAAACAAAGTTTTTTTTAGATGACAAAGATAAATGTCCTGTTGGGCTACAACTACAGTAAGTTTTATTACAATAAAATGTTTGTACTGTAGTATTATTGTCAGTCGACTATATTCTGTTTACTAGAGGGTATACTCCAAACAATTTGCACTGTATAAACATGGAACCTGTGTGGCTTTCCTCTCCATTGTGTAGGAAAATACAGAAGGTTGAGTACCTATTTTGATAGAAAATTGAATTAAGGTACCCACAGTGTTTGAAGAGGTGGTCTGAGCTGGTGGAAATGCCAGTGCAATTTCATTCCAAAATGTGTAGGCCAACAAAAAAATCTGTGCTGCATCTCCATAAACACAACCTGATCTGCACCACTCCATCTACCTTGGCACAAGTGTGTTCATTTTAAGCCACGAAATTACCAAACAGACGCAAGAGCAAAAATATTGTACTGCAACGTGCCTCTGTTTGCACATCCACTGGCTTTGTGGGCGCATGAAAACAAATAAAACTTTGGAATGAGTTCAACAGGTAAGCTAGTGCAAGGGAGGAGAGCAGCCGTGATTCTGTTTAATTAGATGTACGTTTGATCTTCAGTGAGAAAACATTGTGTTCTCTAAATTACGGTGTCCTTATTTAGCCTACTTTGTTTCATCCTGTTGAACAAAAATGGAATGAGAGAAAGGCTGTGTCTAGCTGAACACAGCTCAAATTTGACCTTTACATCTGGACCAGCCAATAGCTAAAGTGGAAACTCATGAATAACATTGAGAGAGAGGCAATCTGTCAGGAAGCATCAAGCCAGCTGACTTATTAAAGGGTCACCTCTGTCAAAACACTTAAATACAGCTAAATGTGTCTTTTGGAACATTAGAGAGAAAATAAAGTGAATGTATCTAGAAAATTTGCCCTTTATATCACAACAGTGAACCAATAGAAACAGACAGATAAAGATATAAAAAAACAAGAGAGAGAGAGAGAGAGAGAGAGACGGGGACAGAGTGGTAATCACTTTATTAGACACAATAAAACAATTACAAAACTAAATAAAAATAAACTACAAAAACTGCCATCAAATTGCAATGTCCTTCTGTCCACTCCTACAACACTTTATGAGAGAGAGAGAGTGAGAGAGGCAGAGAGACAGAGAGAGAGAGAAAGAGAGAGAGTCCATGTGGCACCTTGATTAATGGACAGATGGCAAGGCCAGTGAGCCAACTCTCTCTCTGTCTATGTGTGTGTGTGTGTGAACTCAAGGGGAGTTCAGTTGATCTGCCTGAATATACTGACTCAACGAAGGGTGCTACATGTCAACCCGATACACACACACACACACACACACACACACACACACACACACACACATACACGCATGCACATATGTTGACTTCAAACAGGAAAGAAAGACAGGGAGAAAAATGGAAAGAAACTCAAGTGTACAGCCACTGTACAACAACTACACCAAATGACTGTCTGTCTCTGTATATGTATTTGTGTGTGTGTGTGTGTGTGTGTGTGTGTGTGTGTGTGTGTGTGTGTGTGTGTGCCCATTACGGCTCTAACCAGAGCGAGGGCCATTGGAACGCTGTGTGCCAGCTTAATGATGTCATCAATCATTCTCTGTGTCCATTGGTCAATCTATCTGCTCCTGTAGGCAGCCTGTTAAAACAGCCAGTCCGGCCTTCCTGCTGAAGCTTCTGATCTGTAATCTGACTCAACACTGTGATCTAAGGCTCAGTGTGAACACATGAACTTTAAAACAAAGTTTTCACACAAAAATTCATTGATTTGACTCCAATGTAGGTTTTCTGACATTGTAATATTCATCCAAACTCAAATTTGCTAGACTTGCTGGTACCATAAAAAAACTGTCAAACACACTCCACACAAAGGGTACCTGTAATTAAAAATGAACGTGATAGCCTGACAAGTAATATTTGTATCCTTGTTATCGACACAAAAATAGAAGATACCCCCTAACCCTTTCTGTCAAAATTATGATTTGAGGTTTTCATTTTAGCTTACCTGTCTCGTTGGTTACACATCATCCATGTCAAAGATACTTTAATGAGAAATTTCCTTTTATGGGGACGTTCCTTTAATAATTCATGTACTTTAATCATGAAGTTTCTTTGATGAAGAAATTACCGTCATACGGAAGTTAACCAATTTTAAAAATCACCTTACACTTAGCTTGTAGGCATTTTTTGATGGACTGGTAGATTACATACAATGTCACCAAGGCACACCAATGATTGATTTCTGAGTTTATAAGCTCAGAAAATAACAAGGTCTGCTCATTGATAGCTGGAATGTCTTCCCACAGAATAAAGTTTACTTTGCTTACAAACCAGCACTGAGACAAAACATGTATTTGTACCAAGAGGACTTTGCTGGTCTAGTAGCTATTCCCAAATCAGCCCGTGAATTGCGTACTTTTGAAAACTCATCCGTATGATTCGATTTTATTTTCAATTTGATTTACCTCTCCCCCAATACTCTTTATGCTCTCTGGTTGGGGTGTAGGGTCAGGCAGATAATCTGGAACAGGGAGGGGTTAAGTGTCCTTGGTATGCTTCAGCAGGTATTGCTGTATGGATGATTGAACCTGAGCCCTCCACTGGGGGGACGACTCAGTAACTGCAAAGGCCATCCTGCTGAGGAAGCAGACGAGTTATAGACCTTGAGTGTAAGGCAGAGATCGGACCGAAGGAAACACTTATGAGTTTCTGCTCTGCTAGAGTGGAGAACCAAGTCAAAACATTGTGAAACTGAACAGCGTTAAAATTCAGACTCCAAAAACATTTCTCTAAGTAACCTTCCCAAGGCTTATGGGGTGCGTCAGTTATGCTCCGAAGCCATAAAACAAAACTTTGGAGAACTGTGAGCAAGGGCATTGGAGCTACAGTATAGGCTTTGGCAATGAGATCCTTGCCTGAAACATCATTTAATTTTGGTCCGCATCCCGGTCTATGTGAGTATGCATGTTTGTGTGTGTGTGTGTGTGTGTGTTAGAGCGAGAGTGAGAGAGCGAAAGCGAGAATCCTGGGGGAATCCAGTTGATCTGAATATATAAACTCAAAAGAGGATGTGTTGTTGCACACACACAAACACACACGCATAGGCATACTCACTGCAGTTCCTGTCTAAACCATTCAGTTAATCTCGCTTGTGATTCCAACAATATGCTTTTAGTACCAGATAGACCTCATCAAAATTTTTAATTTGATCTAGAATTCATTATCACTTCAATGATAGTGCGGCCTTTTTGGCTTCAAGCCCTCTAAACTGTGTGCCAGTATAAATAATGATGAGAGGGAGAGAAAGAGACAAAGACAGAGACAAAGCTACACCGACTGACAGACAGACAGAGAGGCTTACAGAGAGAGTGAGACAACCATTATGAAAATACTCCATTACAAGTCCTGCATTCAAAATCTTACTTAAAGCTTCACATTATATTTATATTACTAACAGCGGATCACATAACTATGTGTAATGTAAAAGGCACTCTTACTAACGAACCCACCCAATTACCACCCAACTGTGCACATCCACGGAGCTTTTAAGCGTCTTTTAGCTCATTGTTTTGGTTTTCAGACCAGCAAACTCAGCTCTCATCAACCCAGTTTCTAGCCACAGCAAGCTGATTCTTTCAGTGAAAAAGCTCTGATAAACCGTACGCTACCCAGATCCGTAGGACAGGGGGGACAAAGGGTACAAATTTACAGGGTCCAATGATGTGGAGGGGCCCACGAAAATTACTGGTATTAATAATTTTAAAATCATGGAGGCCTCAGAGACTGCCTATGTACAGGACCCAGAATTCCATGCCACACCCCTGACGCTACCTGCTCAGCACCAAACTGCAGACAGATAATTTTAGCAACTTGCCAGTAAACATAGTGGAGTACTTAGCAGCCAAAGAGCCAGATATGTTTCTTTGGACATGGTGGTAGATGTAAAAAAAAAAGAGGTAAAAAAAAAAAGAGGGAATATTGGACTTACATCTGTCAGATTGTCAGAGAAAAAAAATCCAAATGAATACTAATGTCAGCCGGATGTCTAAATAGGCAATAGATTGCCAAGACTATAGGAGAGATAAGAAACTTTATAAGGTGATAATAAAAGTACAGAAGTATTTTTGAATGTAATTAAGGCATCAACGGTACTCATTATGTAGAACAGTTGCCCCTATCAGTGGTATACAGTATTACTATTTCCCATATTTTATGGAGTATTATTGGAGTATTATTTATGATGCATTGTAGCATTTTATTGTTGCTGTGGGTTGAGTACAACAGTTTAATTGAGTCCAACTACTCAACATACTGCTGGAAATAACAACACATCAAATTTTATAAAGTGATGTTTTGTATACAAAATCTTCACCAGCAATGTAACTTGTAACTATAGCAGTCAGCTAAATGTAATGGAGTAAAAAATACGAAACTTGTAAAGTAGTGGGGTAGAATTATAAAGTAACATAGAATAGAAATACTCGAGTAAGTATCTGAAAGTTGTACTTACTTACAGTACTTGAATAAATACTCTACAGGTACAATCCACCTCTGAGTGAAACATATAGAAGATACGAGCAGAAAGGGACAGGAAGAAAAATGAGAAAGAGATGGCCAGACTATTAAGAGCAAATGATAGAGTGTAACATAAATCATAAACTACATACAATGGCTGATAGAGGGACGAAGACAGCATGAATAAAAGGTGCAGAGAGAAAGACAGAAAAGAGACAGACAGGTGCAGGCAGAGAGACTGATGGAGTTTAATATAAATTATGGGATGTTAGCTCCTCTGGTAATTCCGGTGATAACTCTCTCCGCGCTATCGCTATAGCAACACCGTGCCCATTCTGCTGTTGGCACGGTGATGGGCTGGCCATTCGTTCAGGCCACGCTGATTGAGCTGTCAACGCACATGCATACACACACTGTTACAAAGGCACATACACTCTTTGAGACATGTAGATAAATCATTTCTCACATGCAAATCAAACACACACACACACACACACACACACACACACACACACACTTCATCTCTATGTATCTATCAGCTTATAAATTGCAGTGAGCTGAACACAAGAGAAGGTCAACTGAAGATGCATTGAGAATTAGAGAAACAAGCATCAACTGGGTTCAGTCAGGGGGAACTCAGGAACTCAGGCAGAGATCCAGAAGACAGAGAGACAGGGTAACGCAGAGACACAGACAGAGAGACAGACAGGAGAGATATAGAGATGTCTCTCAGGGGTCTTGGACTTGTTCTGACACTCTCGTACAGCGCCTCACGGACACACCCCATTACACACACAAAGAAACACACACACACAAACACACTGTGGTATGATTCTTTTACTTGTCCCTTGCCTGTATTCTAAGTCACAATAGCAGCCAGAAGTGTGTTTGTCTTTGTATGAGTGTGAGTGTTTGAAAGTATGCATTTTTATGAATCGTGTGTGCATGGTGAGTATGTATGAATTATGTTTGGATGCATGTCCTTGTAAGCATTCTTGTGTGTTTTCACATGCAAGTCAGCTGTGACACTGCTAATGGTGTGTGCATGCAACTCTATTATTTTGCCATTCTTGACTGTGCAGTACGTGTCAACGTATGCACGACTGCATGTGCATGTTTGTAAAATGTGACCACATAAGCATTCATGCTTATGTGCTTTTGTTTTTTGTGTGTGTTTTTTTATTATTGTGCGTGTGTGTGTGTGTGTGTGTGTGTGGCTGTTAACTGTACGTGTTCCTGCGGCCTACCGCTGAACAAACTAATTAAGGAACAAACACTGCTTCAAACCAACCAGAAAATTACCTCCCAACTCTAATAGGACGACCCAAGGACAGACAAGCAGGTTCTCTATCACATCCAGTCAGCCTAATAAAAGCTCCGTTGGTTTATCGAACAACTAGCATGTGTCATTTTCAACACCCCACTGAGTGTAGCTTCAGAGTTAGTATTTGTGAGTTTGTATGACTTTCCAGCACATGTTGACACATAGTACTATGCTTCTACAGATTCTCACTGAGAATCTCCACTCAAACCACATAGTTGTACACTGTTACACCACTGGTCAACCAAATCTTGCTTCATTGCTCAAGTAGATGAAAGCCATTGTATCATCATCCTGTGATATCTAATGTAAGATGTGTGTTGCACTGTAAATGTTTTACTTCTTTTTAAGATGGAATGTAATTATTACCAGCTAGTAGTTGGAAGTTGTTGACTTTCAATAGATTTTGAGAGTAAATTGCTGGTGAGTGTCTCTATCAGTCAATACTAGCTAATCCTGTGGTATTTCACAGCCAATAGCTTCCAATTAAGTACTGCTATCCTGGGAAATGTCGCTGACAGTATCAATAACATCTTTCTGACCTTCTGTTCCTCTTTCTGTTCCTGTCTGCTCTTGGGTCTTCTCTTCTTCTCTCTTCTCTTCCTGTCACCACACTCTTAGCATTGTATTAGTGTCACTTTTAATTGTTTTTACCACACTGCTACTGTAATCCACAAGTGCAATATTTTCCTGTTGGATTTTTTCTGAGAATCTCTGGCTAAGCATAACCAAAATGGTTTCATTATAAAGGTAATTGTCTCTCTGTTGTAGTGTCGTGACTGAACAGTGTACAATTGCTGTTGCTAATACCACTACTAATTCTACAGTTGCTACTAATAACAATGACTTTATGTTTTTTTCTGTTCACAGTGAAGACTTGTGGCAGTAATCTTCAAGGGCCGTCAGGAACCTTTACATCTCCCAACTTTCCAATTCAATATGAGAGCAACGCACAGTGTGTGTGGATAATTACTGCTTCAAATCCCAATAAGGTAAATCTCCTTCTCCCTCTCTTTCTCTTTGTCTCTCTGTCTGTGTCTGCCAAACAAACTCTCAAATTCAAACTGTGGTTGTTAATTAACACACATTGCTCTTAATCATTGTGGAACTAAATGGAATATGACTATTTGATTGTCTAGTGTCAAAATAGACCAGTCTTCAACTGCCCAATCATTACTTCAGTTGTAAAACAAATATTTCAAAGTAGGTCAGATTGGATGTATGTACAGAGTTGATATTTTGCATGTAGGCTGTGATCTCATTACTCTCCGCAAGTGTAGCTAAACACAGAGAAGATTTGGGGATGACGATAATAACCTAAAGGGGAACTTAAAGCCTACAGATGAATGATAGGGTGAAAACGGGGCTTATAAAATGTTAAATAAGCAAGAGCAGCATTGACAGAGCAAGAGTAGGGAGTGCATCTCATCTTAAAGCCTGTCTTACTGTAAAAAGTGTGTTGGATGTACAGTATGCTGCAATGAGTACAGTATGTCGTGTGAGTGTAGCAGTGCAGCTCAAGTTGTCTGCCTGAATTAGCTTGCAGGCTTTGCACCATTTGAATTTTATGCATTCAATGTAATTTTAATTGATATAACACAGCAGTTCTTACAGGCATTTACAAAGTTAGTTTAGCTGCATTTTTACATAATTGAAATGTGTTGATAATAACTCATGTAGGAGGTACCATAAATTATATGCTAGTCGGAGCATATCAGTGTCTAATTTTGTGTGATTGGTTAATCCTGCATAGGGGCAGACGATAGGCTGGAGGTTAGATGTATAGCTGCGATTGGTCGCTTTATGTCCCAGGAGAAATCTGATTGGTATTCAGGAGACACATCCTTATTCCACTCAGGGTCACTGTGGTGACCGCTCTGTCGTCAATGGCAACACCTGCGTCAGCACCATAGGGACGCACATACACACGCACATACACATACACAGTTTTTATACACATGTGTGCTCCCCTTCTCTCACACACAGCTCTCTTTGTCACTGCCCAAGGCCTGTGCTTTATGGCCTAGAGCAATACATTCTCTGTCGAAGGCTACAGTGTGTATGTGACTGTTGAAGGCTATAATACTAATGCCCTTCTGCGCCCTGTGGGGTGCGTTTGTGCGTGTGTGTGTGTGTAAGAAGTTGAAAATGAATGTGTATGTATTATGTATGATTATGGATATTGCCAAACACATTGCCCTAAATGAACACCAGATCATCTGAAGCTACATCAAGTCATTTTATAGCCCTTTATCTTTTAAGGCTCTACTGATAGTACCTTATCATATACTCTAATGTTCCATATTATTTCATGTACATGTCATACACCATACTGCATCATGTGCACATCTTTTATCACACTACATCATATATACAATATGTCATGTACCATGCTGAATCATAGACATGTCATGCACCACATTGCACCACACCATATACATGTCTTGAACGACACTACATCAAACGAGAGGTCTTCACAGGTCTGTAAATTTGTATGGTACCTGACCTGAAGAGGATGGACATCGGTTTAGAACAAACACAGTCGCGGTGCCCTTGGGGATAAGACGTTTACCGCATAAACCACAGCGTCCCTGGTTCATGTCTGGCCGGTCATTCCCTCTTACCACATTTCCTCTCTACCTCTAAATAATTGTCATTAAATAAAGAACAAACACAGACCCAAACTCCAGCTGACCTGACAGTCCAAATGGAGTCCAAATGGTTAACACCAAGTGCTGCTGTTAGTTGATTTTAGGATAGCGTAGTGCACATTCAAAAATTCTTATGTCGTCTTATGTTTCTCTCTTCAAACTGTGGCAGTTCTTTTTTCAGTGGCAGAAATACACATGGAGACAGTACAAACACTAAAAAACGACTATAGTGAAATTCAGTGTGCAGTGTATGTCAAAGAGAAACTAAATATCCAGCATGGATTGGTTCTGGCCAAGAAGCATTCCCCTAGGAGGTGAGTTGTTAAGTCTTGATCTCCTAAAGATGCATTAAGAGTCGCTAATGTTACCAGATTCTTTCTTGGGTCCTGTGGGTTCAATCAAAAATGTGATCTGAGACCCATAGCAATTAAAGTCAACCTGGAACAGAGGTCGACTAGGTAGTGGTCAGGGTTGGTACTCAGGTTTCAGGGATCTGGTCCTCTCAAAGACCTCCACATTAAAAGTGGGCTGTGGTCACATTCATCAGTTAAGACACTTGATTAAGACAGAGGAATGGAGGCTTACTAATATACTAAGCTCTTTTCAAGAGCCAGATGAAATTACAAAGCAAGATAAAAAGGTAAGTATGACAAAGAGTGACAAATCATTTCGTAAAACTACAAATCATCTCCCATCTTCACAAATTTTTCATCTGTTTTGGCGAGTTGTTGTATTCATGTGGGATACCTTTAAAGAGACACATGCCAGCGCATGTAAATCTAGATCTTGCTCCTGGATTAGTATGTTTGCTATGTTTGGTACTGTCAGACTTGTCTTACTGCCATCAGATAAGTGTCATGTCTTTCCAGTGGATTTTTGGAAAGAAAGATGTTTTAAAGTTAGTGAATCCTGTATTAATCAATCAATTTGAAGATGGACTTTTTTTGAAAATAATACATTTTTAAAGTTTAGAAATACTTAAGTGACATGTGTAATGATTTAAAGGACCAACCAAAGTATTATTATTATGAGAATAGCTGTACTTTAAAGTTATAATCTCAAAGATTTTTGTTTCATTGTCTCACGCAGCACCTATGGTGATAATCAGTAATTGCAGGTGTGTTTTTGGACCTCACTTCAGTTTCAGTTTCAAGTTTCATCATCTGCAGTCACCGATGTCTTCGTTGTTTGCTCATAGTAACCGTTTACTCGCAACGCTAGCAGAGACCGGAAAAAACAGTACGCCTACGCTTACACACAGGTGAATTGAAGAGCGAGTCTCTTGGGTTAAAAGCCTCGTTAAAAGCCTAACTGTGCGCCGCTTGTGATTTTTCCGGGAAAGTCGTCACCGACACCTGGGTTGTAATACTGCAAATGCTAGGGCTTTCATCAGTGGGCCATAGGCTCAATCACCATTGTGTTGCCTCATTCGGCGATAGATAGTGACTTAGCAGACATTTATTCAAATGAAAATCTTCGAGATTATATCTTTAGCAAAGGCAATATCATACATTTCAGTACACACTCATTTAATGAAGGGAGGGATCAAAGAGTACAATCTATTATAATGGAAATAAATCACATAAATGGCTTTACGGTATATCACAATGTTGACTTTGTAATGATCAGTTTCAAGGTTGCAAAAATATATGGTTTGGTATACAGACATTGGTCACCTTCCAGTTAAGGCTTTGCTCCCAGTTAGGGATGAGGATATTTCCGTGTTTATAGGTTCATGATGGTTTAGGAGTTCACATTCTGTCATGGTTCAAGTGATTAATGGGCAACAGGAAATTGCGGATTCAGAGACACATCTAGTGGAGTCAAAGGTAATTTACTAGTTCAAAAGCAGGCTTATGTTCGGCAGGTGCCGGAGGCAAACAAACAGTGGGGAATTGGCAGGTAAACAACAGGTAACAGGCAAGAACAGAACATGAGATGATCTGGCGTACTGGCAGTAAAAACCTGTCCTCAATTAGAAGGCTGATGAGGAAATGAGGGGCGGCTTAGTGGGTAGGTGAGTGGGCAGTTGATGTCCTGAGGAGAGAAGGCAACGGAAACACACAGTCGGACCCGTAAAAGAGAGAGAGTGTCAGGCTGAAGAGGGGAAAGAGGGTGATGGTACAAGCATCACAACACATTCAGAGTAAAGGAATAGTCCCAACTGAGCCTGCCTCTCCCACTAGCAAACGTCTCTTTTTTTATTGCTTGTACATGTCTCTCCCTATTTCATCCTTTACTCCCTTTCTTTCATTCTCCCTGTCTCATCCTTTTTCCGTCTTTTTTATACTGCCCATCCCTCCTCCTCCCTCACTCCCAGAGGCTCTGTCCTCAGAATTACCCAGATTCTTCATTAAAGAGCTCAGCCTGAAACCATCAAATTACTATGGAGAAAGAGAGAATACAGAGAGGGAGGAGGAGGGCACTTGAGGGGAAAAATCTGTTTTTCACTGTTTCACTCATATCGCTCTCTCCACTGCACCCATTCCCACACACATTCTACATTTCTCTCTGTCTCCTTCTCATACTCTGAAGGTAAAGAGACACAGGGTTTCTATAGCTTACCCTCTCCTCTCTTTATCTCTCTCTGTCTCTGTCAGCCCCCATTCCTTCTGCTCCCTCTCTCTCAGGTTAAGTGTTAACGGGGTTCTATAGCTCTCTGATGTTATTGCTTCATTTAGTTTTGGCAGAATGAGCCTTTAGAGCCAATTCATTCTCTCTTGTTCTCATTTAACCTTGGGGATGGCATGACGAGATGGCCATTACTAGACTCTTCTCTTCTCTTCTCTTCTCTTCTCTTCTCTTCTCTTCTCTTCTCTTCTCTCATAAAACAGATCGCACTGTACTATTATCCTCTCTTCATTTTCCCCGTCATTTAGTTTCTTCTTTTGCTCTTCCCATGTTCCCATCTTCTGTGATATCAGTGAGTCATCTGTTTATGATGCATGAGATCAGATGTAAGTTGTGGCAACTTAATTTCTACTGTATGTGTCCAGCTATTTTGTAGTTCACTAATACAGCTGGACAACACAGCTAGCACATACACATGCTACATTATGCTCTGTTGAATAAATTGACAGCATTAAGTATGAAGTGGCTTTGCGTCACTTCATACACATTTGCATGCACAGCATAATGCATAAACCCATGGATACAAGAAGACTACTGCAGTGCTGCCATGCTGCATATTTCGTTTAAACCACTATGACAAAACACCAAGGAAAAGTAATACAAGGGCATTACGTAAGAAGGGAAAGTGACACTTTTGGGTAGGGTAGGCATTGTACTGAATTCAATAATGCCCTGTCAGCCTACAGAAATCAGATGTACACACTGAAGCCATGAGGTAGAAATTGCAAGAAAAAAAAAAAAAACTGCACTTCACTTTGCTTGCTGTTAGTCATTAAAACGGCGTGCTTCTACATCTTCTAGACAGGAAGGACAGCGTAGCACTTTTTTAGGGCTCAGGTTAAAATATGATAAACATTTATCAAAAGAGCACTGTGATTCAAATGCATTTTTCAGGACAGTAGTTGCATAGCAACAGTAAAAGCCATGCATAGCCTTTCCTACAGGTTCCTGTTCAGAGTTGGTATCTAAAAACGAGGCACCTGGTGGATTCGGCTCAATGAAACAGAAGTAAGGAGGAAAACACTAAGTTGCAACAGGCTCTGGCCATCAGTCTTCATCAGCTAAAGCCCGGCTCTTCTCGCAGTGGCACAATTTATACCATCTAGGCGAAGCACATTCAAGGGGAGCGGGTGGCAAAGGGTTTACTGTAATACTGTCACAGACAATCTATTATTCCCCGGCCCTGTCTGTGCCCCCTTTACATCACTGACTGTGTCGCTCGCCAGGCGTTTCAGATATTCCTACAGTAACTGTATCTTCAAGGTATCCCTACATCTTATTATGGTATGGGTAGGGAGGAGCCTCCCCCACCTCATTGTCTCCACGACAACCAAAGGAAGTGCTTTATCAAGCAGAAATCCAATTCTGTCGCCTCATTGGCTAGAAGCCATAGATGGATGGAAAGAAGGAACGCAGCAGCCAATTAAAAAGAGAGAGACAGAGAGGGTGACAGCAAGAGAGAGGGAACGATAGAGAGAGGCAGGAGAGATGGAGGGAGAGAGAGAGAGATGGATGTCTCCATGAACACCAACCTATTAGAGGAGAAGAGAAAATATGTAGAGTGTTCAGTTTCATCTATTGCACACACACACACACACACACATACACACCACTGGAAGAGATACAGAACGCACACATAAACACTAACCCACACACTGTCAGTAATGAGGTTCCAATCTGAGTTGACTTCAGTACAGCGTTCACATTCATAGACACACACACACACATAGACACACATGGGCACAGTGTAATGTAGTTATATTCTAGCTGTGTTTAATGCTGTGTGAACACTGCTGATGTGGCATTAGGGTGTTCTGTAAAGGACGTATACAAGGAGATAGATAGACCACTTTGTATCATCAGAACACACAGGCCCTCCTCTGTCTTTATGCACTGCATGGCCACCACAGAACCAAAGAAGGCTGGATGGTCTCCATTATATAGCCAACTAACGGTCACACATTTCACTATGATTATACCCAGTATGATTATATGTGACAAATAAAACTAAACTAAACTAACCAAGGAAGCCACTAACAGACATTATTTCTACCAGTTTACATCACATGCTACTCACTCAGTAACTGCTCCCCTTTCATTTTATTTATTCAGCCCACTCCCACTGCATGTTCAAATGTAAGTCAAATAAGAACAATCAGCCTCTAGAAAAGGCAAAGTTTCTCTTTTTAGACATGCAGATGGATGGCAGCTGTAGTCGCACAGCGTGTACTCACTGCTGTGATTTAATATGAACCTTTAGGAACATTTTCCAGTTGTAAAGCACTTTCTGAAGTTCTTCAGTAAATGCAGGGCTGGTGTAAAAACTACATTCTAGAAAGCATACTGACATGAAGCATGTAAAAGCTGAGAGGGATTTGTTGTAAAACATGTACAGTCTGTATGTAAAACATGCAGATACATTCTTTTCAAATTATAATTTTGATGAGCCCAAAAGACTAAATTCAGTGAGTAAGTTAGCTAGCACATCATTTTTTAATACGTTAATCTTCAAGACACTCTGGATCTGGACTGGTTGAAACTAAACTCATTATGGACTGTGTTGGGGGACAGCTACTTGCTCTGCAGCATCTTGTCCACTCCGCTGGTTGTTCATGAGAATCAGGAGATAAATTCACATGTATAGCTAACTTCCCATAAAAAACAGTATTTCATCAATTCTGCTTTATATAAGATAATCTTTTCTGGTGCACATTTGCATTATTTCCTGCAGTGGTAGCACCGACAGGACAACTACTTAATTGAGCTGGTTATAGCAACAAGCATGTGCAACATGAATGCAACATGGTATTTTCATTATGATAATCATAATGATTAACCCTGGTCTTTCCTTTGCATAAAATATGCAAAAACATTCTTCACGTATACTGGTGTACGTTATTTATTGTCAGACTTGTTGTATTGAAAGCCTGCTTTGGGCTTATAGGAATATTGTGATAAGTGTGAAAATGGTGACAATGTAATCACAGAAATAGACACATTAATCTCCACAAAGCTGTGCCTGTCGGTATAAGTGAGTGTGTTTCGCTCTGTGTGTGTGTGTGTGTGTGTGTGTGTGAGTGTGTGTGTGTGTGTGTGTGAGTGTGAGTGTGTGTCTGTGACAATGTTTGCTTGAGTGCCTGTGTCTTTATGCGTGTGTGTGCTTGCCAGAGAGAGTTTAGCAGGTTTTGTAGGTGATGCTTTAATCCAATCTGCTACCTTACATGCCGATAAGACAGAGTTAGCATTGTGAGCAATAGGCAGATCATCTTTGTAGCCCACCCTCATTTAGCTCCTTTCTGCTCACATCAGGTGATGGTGGTGTTGGTGCTTTCCAGCTTGCTTTATGTCATTTTGGTATGGCTACATCAATTGTTGCGTCTCATACAAGGTCTTTTGTGATGCCATACAAAAAGTTATTCCGCTTCTGCTGCCACAAGCAAAATTGAAAATTGACTGAACTTCTTGGTGTGAAAGAAATAAAAATTAACCCCGAGAACAAAAGCAAATCAGGCGACACTGCCAACAGATAAGCAGCTAAACAGCAGGTGAGTGGAAAGGCATGGCCACTGTTTTGTGTGCTCAGTTTTTAATTTTATTTTATTTTATTTTATTTCTTCATAGATTGAATAGTTAAGGTCATAGTAAGGATAAGCTGTTTATACTTCAACATGCGCACTAGTGATATCATGTCCCCAGGTGCTCAGGTTGCAGATGGTGAAGGAAAAAAAAAACTATATTCACTCAAACAGAATGTTTGAATACAGACTACAAAAACAGATGCTCAGAAATAAGAAGATATTGATATGCACGTAAATATGCTTACTGTTAACACACCAGCATACAGGAGACTCAGACCTGTATGATGTTGTGGGTGCTTTCTCCAGCAGAATATTGAATCTGGAAAGCTCATAATTCCTCACAAGGAAAGAGGAAGAGTAGGAAGGATAGGCAGAGTGAGGTTTCAGTCCTCCCCTGAGGGTCAAGTCAGAATTGTAGTTTGAAATATTCTAACACTGTATGTTACTAGCATCAAAGATGTGATCATTATTACCCCGCATTCCTCTCTGTTGCCTCCTCCTCCTCTCTCCTCCCTTCTTCCTTCTCTTTATCTACTCTTCCCTTTCTGTCCCTTTCATCCTTTCTTTCTCTCTCTTCTTCCTCCCCTCGTCTCTCTTCTCTCTTCTCCTCTGCCAAATGTGTTTCTCTCTGGTCTTAGATGAAACAGAAAGTGTTGGTTTAATAATTCCTGATCAGAGTTTTGAGCTGTGTGCTGATTCTCCCAGTTTCGAGTGCAACGCAGGAGGTGTTCCTCTCTTCCTAGTTCTTCTTGCAACGCTGAATGAAATCATACCGTATTGTGTGATGCATTAATGAATTTTAATGACTCACCTTTGGTCATGTATAATTCCATGAGGGGGGAAATGTGTCTTTGATATGGTCATAGGTGAAAGCAAAAACAGCTATGGAGCATATACTGGTTATGATTGGGGTCAATGGAGGGTAATATAATTTAAAAAATATATTTGTGAGATTATTCATGTAATTTCTACTTTATTTTTTAGGCTATGCCATCTGTTTTTAATTGCCATTTTTTTGTTGCTTTTTTCCTATTTTAGTTCATTTTCCTAAAAGTCATTATTTCAGAGTTTGGGGCGAAGCTAAACAAACATCTATAAGAGTTTTAGGACTACTGTTAGGACAAAAATATGAGATTCTAAGAAAGTTTGAATATTTTCCTAAAAGCAGCTCAATGGAACTTTTCATTTTGTGTTGATTTTGGCGGTCCCTGTGGACAGAGGCGGTAGTGTTTCACCTCACATTAGGTTACATGTTCCCTCCACTTCACTCCCCGCTGCAAGGAGACTACTTCGCCGGGACATTTAAATAAATGTCATAATATTACGATGAAAAGTCAAAATATGTCAGCACTAAAGTTGTCATTTTTGGAGACAAAAGTTGTAATATTATGAGAATAAANTAAAATGATGGTTCTTATACTGGGATTCCCATATACTATGGGGTTCTGAGGTCTCTAATGTTTTTCCATTTTCAGGATCATCACCGTCTTCTTCTTCTTGTGGCTACTGATTTAGTAACCCTGACTTTTGTAAACCTAAATTAAAATATCAGTACCAGGTTGAATTTGACTGGGTTGAGCTGGAAGTGGCTTGAAACTGACATGTATGCTTCTGTGTTTTTGTGTGTGAACTT
>NTHP01000268.1:0-82631 GCA_003416845.1 Oplegnathus fasciatus | reverse complement strand
AGGTAATCCAGATCAACTTTGAAGAGTTTGACCTGGAGATAGCCTATGACACTCTGACTATAGGAGATGGAGGGGAGGTGGGAGATCCTACAACTATACTACAGGTGTAAGTATTACACTGCCGTTTCACACACTCCCACTTATTTCCTGTGAAAAAGTTTGTTTTTTGAGTTTTTTATTATCCAAATGTGTCAAATATAGACGGACTGTAAAAACTTGTGATTTTGGGTTTTAGAAATATAAAAACTTGACTTGACTACATTAGTCATCTATGAATCAGAGGTGGGAAATCCCACACTGTATCATATCTCCAACGCCAACAAGAGTGGTGGTGGTTGTCACATAGAATAGATTTTAATAGCTGCGTGTAACAAACATGGTAAGAATAAGTTTTCAGAAGCAAATAAGTATCACTGAGATGTTAAACTTTTTTTTTCTCGTTTTTTTTTTGTTTTTTTTTTCTAAAAAATATCTCACAACACCCTTCAAATTAAAAGAGGTAGTTAGCCTAAAACACTCCCAAGGCTTCTACCTTGCTTGAAAATCATGCATATTAAGTTCAGTTGCCTTCTTAGAGCTACATTGATGAGATACATACAGAGGAGTGTCTGCTGTCGTATCGACAGATTATGACAACAAAACAGCTTCACCAAAGTAATGTTGTGAGATAAACGTCAAGATGAGTGTAATAACTTTCAGAAAATGTGCTGCCTTAACTGCATTTTTGCATTTTCTGTCAGTGATTTCATAAAGCAGATTGTGCAACACATATTGTGGTTCCATAATGACCAGCTGCCCTCACAAGCAGCAGCGCTATTGTCAGTCTATCAAATGCTTCACAACACAGTTAACATGTTCCTCATGGAGTCTAAATGATCTGGGTAAAAACTATTACCAAATTTTCTTCTTGTACTTGGTCCATTTTCATTCTGGTTCTTGATGTAAGTCATCAGCTGCCAGCTAGCTTGAAAACTTCCATCTTCTTTGTCGCAATCAGTCAGATCGTAAAAAACAGCAGTCTGCATTATGTGTGCTCCACTTAAAAAGATGAGTTCCTGAATTTTGGAAATGCTCTGCAGTGCCCAAAAGGATACCAGATGCAGAGCCTTTACAAAGTGGATGATTTCAATTCACTTTGGAGTCGCTTACTGTTAAATTTCGTGCCTAAAAGGCGCTGGCAGTCTGAAAAAAACGCTGCATAGCATGAATGTACTCTGAGCAATTTGCTTTCCTGAGGGAGCATTCTGCAAAACCAAAGCAAAGCAAAGCATTCAACTCCAGCGCAGTACGCTCCAGTAATTTGTACATACTCAGTGCAACACTTGAGAATTTGATTATGGCTATGATTGTAGGGATGAAAATTATACTTTTTATAATGGTAATTATAATGACAGTGATTTAATAGTAATGTATTTTCTGCCCCAGCCTATCAGGTAGCTTTGTTCCTGACCTGATAGTCAGTATGACCCACCAGATGTGGCTTCACCTACAGTCCGATGAGAGTGTCGGATCTATAGGATTTAAGATCAACTACAAGGGTAAGAAATGAGCATGTGTTTGTGTGTGTGAGAGAAAAGAGAGAAGATGAGAAAAAGTACATTAATTCTATGTATGTAAAGGGGCTGAGAAAAGATTTTCAAAATGAGAAAATAAGTGCAGAACTTTTTTAGTAAACTTTATTTTGAAAAACGATATATTTGTAGACCAAGGAACCTCCTTGGGTTGTGCTCCATCCTACCCTAATACCCTGCTGCAATCCACTGTAACTTACAGAACTGATTTATGTGACTTTTGAAAGAAGAAATAACATTTCCGCTTACAAATTAAATTTGAATTCATGAGCAGTAAAATACACCTTTGCTCAATTCAATACACTCAGGGATTTTACTACAGCCTTATTTACTCTAGTATGACCATGGATATATTAAGGAGAGCTGGATACAGCATTCAAAGATGGCGCCCCAGTCATTCCTATGAAAGTTGCTCACTTGGTGCATGCGGCAAAAAAGCCTCTGTGGGCTTCTTTGTGCTTCTGCGTTTTTGGGCCCATAGAGCATGCACACCAAAATCCTTCTCCAGTCTAGCCAGTTGAGATCATGCACATCTGAGAATTCCGCTGGCCCGAGCCGGCTGACTTCCTGTTGGCTCTCCACGCACGAGTGGGATGAAAGAATTGAATCATACGACTCTTCTAGACTTTCCAAATGTTATTGGACCAAGCTGATTAAATTCTGATAATAAAAAGAGTCATTTCAGGGGGTTTATGACACAAACATTTATTCACCGTTTTGTAGCGGCTCCTTTTCCAATGATTGTGTATAAAAAAATTAAATAAATCTGTCCCACTGTGCTTCACGTGATGAACGTGGAAGTTGCAATACCCCGTGGGGCCACAATGGCAAAATCACTTCACAGCCCAGCTCCATTCCCGGGGGCTTGGGTATGACCAGTAGCTTATGCTATGACATGCTTGCTAATGATTTTGCTCTTTAATTTACATCACTGAGACGCTACACAGACTTTTTACTCTTCTCTGATTTTGTTACTATTATGGCACGATTTAGCACGTCACAAACAAACAGTTAAATGGTTTCTCACTACGATAAAAGAAGAACATTGGGGGACGTGTTCGTTGTGCCCTGCTTGTGGTATTGTACCAGCCACAGTCAGTCAGGTCGCCTAATCATGAAGTCTCTAAAGTAAGTTACTCAAAAGAATCTTGGGAAATATAGGGAAATTCAATGTGCCATTAACACATTTTCCTTTTCACATGGAAAAGATAAATTCTCTTGATCAGACAAAAATTACTTTATTTTTCGAACTGTAGAGTATACAGTATTTCAGGACATGTTTTTCAACTTTCAAGATTAATTTTCTGGTATATTTATTAGTTTTAAAATAAAATGTTTGTCTGACAACAGCTGACCTCTATCTTAATATCAATTGAAGGGGCTGTATGTAACAATTTACATGTATTAAGCGTTTTTTAAGCATTGTTTAATCGTTTTTTGTTGCCAATGTGTGAACGGATTGTAACATAACTTAAAAAATGAGACCTTCCCCGACTTTCTCGGTTTCCTGTAACACCCTGTAGACGGATTTCTATGTAAAGGACTTGGGATGGTGCTCCCGAGTGCCTTTCCTCTTTAACAGTGTGCAACACTAGCTAGTTAGCTCTATGATACTACTTCATGTTTATACAGAATTTAGACAACGTTATTTTGAATGTTGATGGAGCAGCTACAATGTTAGCATAGCCCTGATCGATATGAACTCCATTCAGAAAACAAGCATTTTAAAAATTGTTTGTTTGTCGTCTTACGGACTTTCCTGACAGAGCATGAATTCAGACTTTTTACACATCGGCATCATGATGGAGTTATTTCGGCATCCTTTTGATCCGTTTATTGTAATTAAATCACAGCAAAATCTGTTTATTTTGGGATCATGTCGCTGTAGTAAGTGGAGTCCGCTAAGCTAACGTCAACAAACAACCCGCACCCACCACAACACAGACTCCCAACTCAACACAGGCATTTATATTATTATTATTATTTATAATATTCCGTCTAGTTCATTCACCGTTAGCGTTTTCATCCAGCTAATGTAGCTATGCTGACGTTGCTGAGCCTCTCGGTGAAAGCCAGACAAACAGTGCTTGATAAAGCTGGCTAGCAAGCTCTCAACATTTTTTTAAACAACTTTATTGACAAGCAAGCTATCAAGATGATGCCTGTCACTCACGTTCAGTCTCGTGTGTGTCACGTCGCTGTTTTAGCCGATGCTCGCTTGCGCCTTTGGAGTTTGAGCAACAGGATGCTGGCTACAGTTGACTTAATGGCCACAGGTGTCATTGTGAATGATTTTCTGAATGTTACATAAATAACAGTTAAAAACAGTTTTTATCTGTTCTGTTGATGCAGCTCCTGTCATACTAAAAATAATATAACCTTTCCAAAGTTCTCTATTTGATAGGTGTATTGTGAATTTGATTACAGTCCATGAAACACAGAGAGGTGAGCTTTGCTGCAGAAATGAACTTTGTGTGCCTCATTTGGGTGTCATCATCTGTGGATTTATTGTCATAATGAGGTCACACTGCTGAGTCTGGTAATGCAGTGAGTTCCAAAAGTGGTGGGACAATGACACATTGTTTCGATATATCTTTGCCCTTTGTACTCCTTGAGTTTCAATGTGAAGTTCAATTGATACAATGACTAAATGGTGATTAAAAGAAGAGAAAGTCCAATTTAATTAGTTTTTACTATTGTTTTATAGTGTATTTTCAAATTCTACAGCATTCTATGTACACTTAAATTAAAAAAAGGATCAAAAACCACAAGCCTATCTCTCTTAAAAGAACTCCAGAGTCTCCATGGTTCTTTTGTTTAAGTAGTGAGAGCTATAATCTGCTCTAAACCATGCAATAGTTTAAAACACATGATTACAGTAGATAAAGAACAGCATATTCAAAAATAGGTCGTCAAACCAACTTGAAGGCATAAAGGGCATCTGCTAAGGGGCTCCACAATAGCTGTGCACATCCTCCTTCATTTCTCTTGAGATGAATAACCCCATAGAGATCAATAGAAAAATTAATGGAGAGAACCACTATTTAAATGCATCCATGCTTATAATAATACTCCATTGTACCAGCATGATGGTTAGATGTTCTTTTATTTGCAGGGATTTAGCTGTCTGTATTCACTATACTATGTTCTTTATACTTTGGGGACTACATTTATACTGTATTTATCCTACAAGCATAATCAAATGCCAGAAAATGGTGTGTAGGTGTTCACTGGATTTGCCGGATGATATTTTAAGCTAAAATTATCTTGTCACAGATATATTGGTGTTAAAGCATACGTATGTCGACAAGAAACAGTGTCACAATTACATAGTTTGTTAACCAGAGAGCGCTAAGTTTACAATATAAACATACTGTCAAAAGCCATATTTTGTTAATTTTTACGTTAATGTTAGAAAAGAATATTGGCCAATATATTATTATTTGTTTTTTTAAACTCAAATATCATGTCCAGTACTGTCTGCTCTATTATCCTGTAATTATCTGGAGCTGTGATGCATCTTCTTAAAGTAAATACTTTTGAGTTTCCTTGATTTTCATACAAGTACACCACAGTGACGAAAAAAAGAAAGAGTATAAAACTTTCACCTGGATGTATATATATCCTTAAATTCGACTCTATCACTCAAACCCAAATACCCTGAAAAGTTCTACCAATACTCAGTGCAAGATAAATGTGTTTGTCTCTGAGTGCTGGCTCCATCACCCACAAGATTTACTATAAAGGTGGGTGCCTGTGGTATTAGTGGGTGGCTGTGTGAAATGTATGTGTGTTTTTGAGAAAGAAAAAGGGAGACACTGTGTCTGTGTATTCCTAAAGCCACATCCCATAGACCTTGGCTGTGAAATATAAACATTATCAGTAACTCTAGCCTTGCTGCAAAGTCACCGATGCACTACACAATGTATGTATGTGTGTGTGTGTTTGTGTGAGTGTGTGTGTGTGTTGGACAGGTCCTCCATCAGTGAGCCAACGAAGCTCTACCAACAAGTCACTCACCTCTTTCACTCCTCACATTCTCCCTCTCTTCCCTTCTCTCTCTGCCTGTCTCTCTATCAGTCTCATTTTTCCTCATTAGCTACCTCTCTATCCCCCATTCTCTCTTTCCCTTCTTTCTAAAATCACAACATTTTCTCTGTCAGTTGCTCTCTAATGCACTGTTGTTTGGTTTTCTCTACTTCTCCCTCTCTCTCTCTCAACCCATTTCCTCTCTCAGACACCCCTCTTCTCTTGTGTTGTCTTTCAGCTGACCAGTCCTGCTTCTCTGTTTCTCTTTTTCACTTTCCCTCCTCCTCTGTCTCTCTGTTTCTGCTTTTCTCTGTCTCGTGGTCTCTCTCTCTCTCTCTCTCTCTCTCTCTCTCTCTCTCTGTCTCTCTCTGTCCCTCTCTTTTTCTTGTCACCATTCATCTATTATTAAAGCCAAGGTCACCAACCTGGCAACACTTTGACTCCACTCCCTGTTGCAAGGCATACAAATCACACACAAACACACACCCTCACATAGCAGTCCAGACTGCCTGTACAGCAGTCTTTCAGTCTATCCTGAATCACGGCATGTCACAGCTATAGATTTAAGGGAGCACTGCAACATTATTGACATCATTTACATTAAAGTTTCAGTGAGTCTGTCTACTCTATGAATAAATGAATTTATCATAAGCTTATATATCTGTCTGCACAGTCCATAAAGAGGTGTCATTGAGGTTGTAGAGCATAATATATCTGTGTGTGTATGTATGTATATATTTGTTTGTGTGTGATTGTGGAGTTATACAATACCTACAATACAAGCACTTTCAAAGCATAATATTTGCCTTAAATTTGCTTTATGGTTTGAGTTAAACAATAATAAAAGAGCGTCTTGGTGATTTATTTTCATTTTCTATGAAATTAAAAAGATATTCACTGTGTTAATGCGTGCATGCATGTCGGGGTTTCTCCGTATGTACTGTATTTACAGAATATCTGACTCAAAATTGTTTTTTGGTTGGTTTGAAAATAGAAACAGTCACAGTAAGATTAAAACAAGTCACTCAGTAATATTACAATAGATATTTCAGGTTATTTCCAAGGAATCATTCATGTATTAATCCTAATTTACTTACTATAGTTTTAAATATTATATTTGTCCTTTTTGGGGGGAGGATAAGAATGACAATATTATATGTTTTATGTATTATATGTGTCAGTCTTGAATACATAACCTCATGAAATACAGCTCACATAATATAGTATAAATAGTGTTTAAATTTTTTTGGTCTCTTGAATAGATAATAAATATAGTGAATATGTGTTATCATTCAAATTGAATGACCAACTTCATAAAACACAGATCAGGCAGAAGAAATGTGCTGAATTTTCTTCTTGGAATTAGTGAAGAGGGGCCTGTGCAGCTTTCAGATAAACCTTTCTGAATAAAATCCATCTCATAAAGTAATGTATTATTAACTTTACCAGTCATATTCTCTGTCAGGAATGAGGTTTGGTGTGTAGCTAGCAGGGGTGTGAGGGGAGGGATATACAGACTGCACCTGGTTCAGTTCCTCTTCTCCTGTTTTTCTTTGTAATCAGTGATTTGCTTGCAAAGTCTGTTCAAATTGTTTGTAGGATCTCTGAGGGGCTACAGCAGTATTCCATCACCAGCTCATCTTATTTTTGAGATTTTAAGGGCCACCACGGAGTGGGATTTTAGAGCACCACCATCACTTTCTATAATTTAAATGCAGCAGCTGCCAATTGGATTGATGCAGGATTCAACACTCCACACAGAGTAAACCTTCTGTTCCACTTAGGAGTAGCAGCTGATTCCTGCCAACTGAAACAGGCACAGGTGCTCACTTGCCCTCGCTCACCTGCTGCTCACGAAAGCCACATTTTGACCATGGATGTGGCACCTTCAGATTGATTGAACTGTCATGTGGACGGTGGTGTATTCTGTGTCTTTTGTGATGCCAGACATGAGGTTTTAGCAAAAAGACATAAGGGCCTGAAGGACCAGATAATTGATACCATTACTATATTATATATATAAAGTTAGAACAAGTACTTGTGAAATATCCTACATTACCAATATAATCTATAGTGTATACATTAATACAGTATATAAATCTGCCTGCAAGACGTACAGTATGTCTGCATGTATAATTACTTACATTTGAGTATTTTTTTTCTAATATGGTGGCCTTAAATGATAAATAAAACAATAAGTGCAAATGTTTGCTTCACCTCTCATCCATTTTCATTGAAATACATCTGAATGGTGATTTTGAGAATTTGTTTCCGGCGATGAGTCATTCCCTCGAGCTCCGGCTTTTTTAAGTGCATCATTCTAGCATTATCCCATCATCCTGTGTTATATAACGCTGTGCTAGGAGACTACAAAGTGCAGCATAAACGTCAAGTGCCTGCTTCACAGCCAGTTGCAAAAGAGGGCTAGATGGTACATGTGTGAATCTCACGACAAATACTTTTTATCTAGTTTGCTCAACATGCTAGATGTTACCAGGTTTATCTCATAGCATGCTATTAGCTTACCAGCTATTACTCTTCAGCTAAGGCTCATGTGTCAAACACATCATGTCACAGCCTCTTTCAGGGAGAAGTAAAAATAAAATTGTCATCCCTGAATTTGAATGTTACTACATCATCACTGTTTTTTCTCTTCTCTTCTCTTCAGCAGGATCTCATCACTGACTCATAATGTCAGCTCTTACTTTTGAGATTTTATTTTAGATTTTTCATCTGCTTTTTATGGTTTTTAATATGTGACGTATTTTATAGGAGGGAAAGATGTCAAGGTGGATTTTTACAGCACAGTTGACCCCTTGTTCGATGGGTCCGTAGTGTTTGCGCGCGTGTGCTGAGAGGGACAGAGAGACTGTAATGTGTGTGTGGGTGTCTTTGTTTTCTTCATGTCTCCCGGTATTTGTGCACTCATTTTTCTGTATCCGAATGTGTCTGTTTTTGAATGTAACTGTAGATTAGTAGATCAGATTCAATCAAAGTTTGTGATGTTGTTTTATATTATTGACGTTTAACAAAATGTATGAAGCTGACTGGTCTAACAACAGCCTCTCATATTTTCATATATGGAATTTCATCCCTTGATAATAATGCTGACCACCCGCTCCGACTGGAATTATTGTAAATATTTCCGGCACCCGTAGGATCTATGCTGGGTCCCACAGGATCTCAGTCCTGTTGCAGCACTGTAGTCCAGGTACTGAGCAGGACCCTCTTAATCACATAGCACTAAACAGCATTTCATTCAGAGTGGCTGAAACACCATGAAATATGAATTCATGAAATATTCATTCACAACATAACCAGAAATGTGGTTCAATTTTACAGTCAATAACCTTAGTATTGGGGTAGTGAGCCAAAGCAGGCTGCTTTTTTGGTGGTGTGTGTGTGTGTGTGTGTGTGCGCGTGTGCATATACATACACATACATGCATGTGTGCTTCAGAGGTAGCCTGTGAAGGGCAGAGGTTACTTCATCACTGTAAACAGCATTTCATTTTCTAGTCATGAATTATTGACTCATGTAATGTTCAGCTCTTGTAGCCACCAGTGTTGCTGATATTGAAATTCAGTCAAAATTCATTGTAAAAAATGGATTGTTTCTCTCATTAGGACTCAATAATATATTCCATACATTTCAAATCTTGTCTGGCATTGGCTAACCGAGCGAGCACAGAGACTGTTTGAAGAATTGTCCTGATTCTTAATTTGACTGATGGTCATTTCAAACTTCAATAGCAGCTTCCCTAACAATGGCATCTCCTAAATACTAAAATAGATTAAATGGACAAGGATTGAATGAGCAATGTTGTACTTACTGAGAACATACGAGATGCCATTTTGGCCCTCATTAGTCATGAAGTCATTTGAAAGGCTCATCAAGAAGCAGCTCCAGATGGTTTAGAGCTCATTAGGCTCTTTGTTTTTACTATAAGCAGAAGAGACGTTTGGAAAATGCTGCTTTAACCTTTCTTAAGTGTAGTCTTGGCAGGTTTTTATTGGTTTTACTCCTTTGTTTTGATATAACACAGTTTACTAAGGCGATGGTGTGTTCACTGATGGAACATTTGTTTAGTTATTTATTCAGATTTTCTAACAAGTTGTTCTCAGATCGGGAGAGGAAGCGACAGTAACATCTTCGTGGAAAGGCCTCTGACATGTGGGTGTCCTGTTCTCTCACCTGTACTTTCTGTACATGGATTGCAGGAATCTTATTGAGGACAGGCACATCCTGAAATTCACTGATAATGTTGGAATCACAAGCCTATTACAGGGTCATGAGACAGAGTCTGGGCCTGTAGTTGAGGAGTTTTTACAGCAGACTGGAGTGATGTATTTTTGCCCCGTGATGTGTCCAGATCAAAGAAAACAGCCCAATTATTACCTGTGATCCTGAAGTCCAATTTACAGAGAGATACAGGTATATGGGAGTTACACATCGAGTATAAAAAACATTTTGTGCACTTGTGTATGTAACAGGAGCCGACAGAGATTGTGTGTTTTAATGAGAACAGAAAATTGATGTCTTTCTTAGACACATCTCATATCAAATCAATCCCAAAAAGATCCTCAGTGGCCTGGTTTGGAACCTTAGAGAGGTAGAAAAAATGTCAGAATTGTGAGTGTAATAAATGAGATAATTTCCATTCAACAGACCGTCCTCACCGATGTCTACAGTGTGAACAAGTCAATTTGAGCCACTCCCTTTAGGTCACAGATTCAGACAACCATAAGCTAATTAGCCAGGCTGAATTTCTCATTTCTTTCTCACACTGCAAAGCTGCTTGAGTGTACAGAAGATTTTCCACTCAATTCCTCTTCTTCTGTGGCTATTATAGCTAACTTATATTATTATTTTATGTATTAGTTTAATTTTTTTGATGCATCTTGCTTTTGTTTTGGAGACATTAGTAAGGGATACACATATTGAAAATAAAGCACAGCAGCAGCCAGAACCTGCAGGAGACGGTTTATAGCATATGACAAACATTAGAATACATACAACTATACATTCAGCATTCGATTACTATTAGCAACCTAGCCGTAAAATCAATTTCACAATGGTCACAAAAGAGAAACGGCCAATAAGCTTTTTTTCCAATCTCATTATCCCACCCAAAATCTATTACCTTACTCTCTCAGATCTTAGCAGGTAGTGCATTTACACTTCTTTTATGTGTGTGCGTTTGTGTGGAGTTTACGTGTTTGTGCACACACGCGTGTATTCCCACGGACAATATGGTGTGATGGAGTATTATAGAACAGAATGGAATGGGGCTGAATGTGCAATCACAAACATAATATTGAAGTTGCACATACACATTAACTCACACACACACACGCACACCCATACGTACACTTTAAGGAGCCTAATCCCCTTTGTGAATCTGTCAGCCTTGTTGTTACAAACACAATAGGATTATTTGTGTGTGTGTGTGTGTGTGTGTGTGTGTGTGTGAAAGAGAGAAATGCGTATATCCCTGTATGATGCTAAGAGAGAGGCTGACTCTGAATGTGCGATTGTGTAATTCTGTTTATGTGTGCGTAGCGCACGCATGTACAGTATTTGTGCGTGAGTGTGTGTGAGAGTAGTAGTATAGGAATGTTCCGACAGTATGCCTGTTTTCTCTCCAAAGCAATTTGTTCTCTGTTCTTCTGCTACGTGTGTGTGTGTGTCTGTGTGTGTGTGTTCATGCACAAGCTTGTGTGTTAGGCAGCTTTTGATTGGTTGAGTCTGTGGGTCTCATAAAGACGATGTCATGATGGAAATTAATGCAATACATCACAAACACGCACTCAGACACGCACACACATACATATACTAACAGTGAAACACATACACAAAGCACACACCTTAGCTTCCTGCCATGGGCCACTCCTGTAAATAATACCGAAAATAGGAGAGGAGAGCAGGGGAATATGGGAGAGGATGGCTGGGGAAATAGAGGGTATATTTCCAGAAATACCGTACACGAAATGTTAAAGAGAATTATGGTGACACAGTGGCACCTTTATATAGAATCAGAGAGGGATCCGTCTAACCTCATGGTCAGACTGAATGCGAAAAAAAGAGGTGTCGTGAATACTTGAACTCAGGGGAAGGAGACATTCAGAAAGAGGTGGATACAAACTTGCTCCAGGCCATGTTAACTAAGAAGTAGAAGCATTCAAGAAATTCACCTGACGCAGCAAACCAAGAGCCAATCATCTTCAAGCAAGACTCTTTTCAGTTGGCAGTATATTTCTGTTCAAAATGGATGATGAGCTCTAGTAGCATGACGGTTTCACAGCAGGGAAAGATGACCATTGGGTATTTGAGGCAGATACGACTGCATGGTGACCACGAATACTGTTAAAGGTCAACTCCAGACACTGGATGAGCTAGCTGGCAAATATATTCACTGACAAGTGAAAAGAAATTCTGAGTTACAGATTCAAGCAATCTATATTTTATCATTTTCTTTAGCAGTGTTTGAAAACCCTCTGTACTCTACAGTATATAGCTCTCATGTGTCATTTGCCTTGTTTGTACTTGTTACCAACATTCTGTAAGTTATTTTTTTCAAGATTGTTCTTTTTGACTTTTTTATCTCTGAGCTCTGACGGGTGACCTTGTCTCATAGCTGAATAGTGTTACTGTCACAATATAATCCACCTTGATGTCAGTGTTTTTCGTTGTGATTAAACTGCTTAATTGTTTTTATTCTGTGCAATTCACATTACTATGCCTACCACTTGTGTCAGAAGTTATTTCTGCACAGTGGTTGAAATATCTATTAACCTAATAAGCTAGTTAATTAGCTTAGGTCAAGATCCATGTTAAATGATAATATTCCTTATTTTTCTTTTTGTCAAAAAATCCCATAAAAAGACCAAAACCAGCAATGCATTAGTCCCTCTCTCAATACTTTCTGAGCTCCCCAGCCCGTCTGTGACTCACAGCCCCAAGCCCACTGGTTCCTGCTGAAGATGTAAATCTTTAAAAATGGCTCATAAAAATATACTTTCCTTTTTAAAAAATGTTAAAACAGCTGGACACTAGCTTTTAGCAAATGTTACTCAAACAGGAGTAGATAGTACATTTTGTTGGGTGCTGTTTTCTACTGTGGATTAATACAAATTTGGTGCTCTAGTGAGTATACAGTTTACGGCAGTAGGACATTATTTGTGTGGGACTGATTCAATGTGCTAATGTTAATAAAAAAACATGTCATCTAGTCCAACAATTTGGCTTACTAATGCACGTTTTAATAGGTTTTTGGACAACAGTGGAGGTGTATGACAGAAAGGAACAACACTGTGTTAATGTTAATGTCTCCTTCTGAAACTGTATCTTTACAGAAATAGACAAAGAGAGTTGTGGCGACCCTGGAACTCCTCTCTATGGAATAAGAGAAGGGGACAGCTTCTCAAATGGAGGAATCCTGAGGTTTGAGTGCCAGTTTGGCTTTGAGCTGATTGGAGAGAAAACTATATCCTGCCAAGACAACAATCAGTGGTCAGCAAACATCCCCATATGCATATGTAAGTATTGGAATCATTCGTAGGTGATTTTTTTAAGAGATATTGCTGCAGAGAGAAAAAAAAAACATAGCATGTGCTCTGCTGTGATGTTGATAACATTCAATCTGACCTGTCACCATGGTGACAGTACAGAGTTTATTATGGCCTGCAGCGGATGATGACCGATGATGCTGCAGCGATGAATATTTAACAGAAAATTTCTCTCTCTGCATCTCTTTCCCTCCCCTCCTCCTCCTTTCCTAATTTTTTTATTTCTCCCCACTCTCTGTCTCTATCTGTCTGACTGTTTGTCTGTCTGTCTGTCTGTCTGTCTGTCTCTGTCTTCATTTCTGTACTTCTCTTCCTCCCACAGTCCCTTGCATGTCCAACTTCACAGCTCCCTCAGGGACCGTCCTCTCCCCAGATTACCCAGAAGGCTATGGGAACAACATGAACTGTGTCTGGCTCATCCAATCAGATCCAGGCTCCAGAATCCACTTGGCATTTAATGACTTTGACCTCGAGGCACCCTATGATTCCCTAACAGTGAAAGATGGCGAGACAAATGACGCCGTCGTCATCGGGAGGTTCTCTGGAGCTGAGAGTCCTTCCCATCTGACATCCAATACCAACACACTGAGGCTGGAGTTTCAGGCTGATCATTCCATGTCAGGAAGAGGATTTAATATCACATACAGTAGTATGTCATTTTTATATTTAATTTTATTCAACTTTCCTATTTAAATACAAGGAAATGACCAATTGTATTTGCTGTCCTGCAAAACAGGGTGAAATGTGGCCAGACTATATCGATAATACTACATATGACAGAAATAAGAGTTTTTCACACAAGTTTGATGTATGGTTATGGCAGGAAAAAGAAGATCATTTAGAGTCATATTTATTTTCTTTTGCAGCAGAATAATGCAATAGAGGCTGCGGCATTGTTCTGTTTTGAATCTATAAAACAGCCCTTCTCATGTACTTCTCCTATATAAATTTTATGCACGACTTTCAGTGTAGACCTCTAGAGATTGTATTAGATGTGAGGTGGTTTCATTCTGAAACAGTATATCTGTCCAGCAGGTGCTGTTTTTTCCCCCTCAAATATTAGATGTTTGGATGTTTCATTTTAGATAGAAGGTCTTTTAATTCACTAAAGGTTAGATCAGACTCAACAACACAAAGAGTTGTTTCAGAAAAGACAAAAGACAAACTTTATTGATCCAAGAGGGGTCATGTGGTCAATACAGCAGCTAAGAATAGAGGTGTAGGTTGCAGAACAAAGAGGAAAGTAAGGCATGGAAGGCATTAAAGGAACACTTTTTGGGAACTTTTTGGCTTGTTTGTTGTCGTACCCAGAGTCAGACAAAAGATTGATGTCATTTTCATCTCTGTGCGTCCAGTACAGAGAGAGGTCCAGGATGTGTTTAGCCCTGCTTAGCACAAAGACTAGAAGCGAGCGGAAACCGTTAGCCTAGTTCCGTCAAAAGTGAAACAATACACCTTCCAAAAACTCCCAAATTACCTTTTTTTAAACATCACACCTTGTGTCTTTAACCCGTGTCAAAATAGAAACCAAGACATTAGTGTTTTAGGAGCAGTTAACATCTCAGAAGTTCTGTCTTCATTGGGAAGTTGTCAGCTGTGCAAACTTTTGTAAGTGATCAAAGCCCAGGTGACTCTTAGATGTATTGATGACTAGCTTGCAAGACAACAGGGTACAACATGTACAGTAAATAAGATAGTTTTGGATTTGTTGGAAGGCGTATTTGTTCATTTCCGATGGTGGCGAACTGTTTGCCCCTGCTTGCAGTCTTTGAGCTAATTTAGGCTAAACACGTCTCTATACCAGACAAACAGAAATGGAAATTGATATTGACCTTCCCATCTGACTGTGGGTTTGATGGCAAACAGACATATTTCCCAAAATGTTGAAGTGTTCTGTCCGCAAGTTTCCTCACAGTGTATCTGTGATTTCAGCTCACACCATTGTGTGTGTATTTGACTTTTTTTATTTTTTGGGTCACTGCATTTGTCATTTTTAAATCTCTCTATCACCCGATCACACTGCATTGCTTCAACTGGCAAAACATGGGCATCTTAAGGTTGCACTTTACAGCCTTCTAATCTGATGAGCCAGACCATATCCCGAAGCAGACATGCTCACATGTGTTTTATCAGATGTTACATTGCTTGGATCCATCCCAAGCACAGTGCACATATACTCTAACATGATAAATGAGCATATGAGCAAAGATATAGAAAGTGGCAGAAAGATTACAGGAGAAATTTATAGACATTTTCCTGGCCGGGACTGAACACTCAAAGACGTCACATTGCAGCCATAGATCTATATGATTGGTTCTCAGAAATGTCATCAAAATGATGAGCAAAATGTAGCCAGTGAGTGCCCGTTAAGTATAGGTCTCACGTTCCTTAATAACATTTCTCTTGTGTGTGTCTGTTTCTCTCTCTCTGAGCGTCTAGTCTCCAATATCTTCCTCATCATATCTTTGTCTCCTTGTAACTTTTTACCCCAGCATTTGGCCATAATGAGTGCCCAGACCCTGGCATTCCCATCAATGCTCGTCGCTTTGGAGACAGCTTCCAGCTTGGCAGCTCCATCTCTGTGGTGTGCGAGGACGGTTTTATCAAAACCCAAGGAACCGAGACCATCTCATGTCAGTTAGAAAGAGGAAAAGTCATGTGGAGTGGGCCCATCCCTAAATGTGAAGGTAAATATTGACTAGATTGCTGATTAAACTATTAACTCGGGAACAATATGTCATCCAAGATGTCATCATTACTACAGCATAAAGACCCAGGAGGTGGAAATTATCTGCTGTCAGCTCGTCGGAGGGGAAAAGATATGGAGGTGGCCAGTTAACCTAAATATCCAGGGAAAGGACTATTAATACACTGCCACAGATACAGCTACTAGCTTACAATTATATTCTGAATATGGTAGTATTTAAGAATATAAAACCCTTTCTTGTAAGGAAGAGATCTATAGAGATTACCTTTAACCCAAATGTAAAGTAGCCAAATGTAGCCATTTAAAGTTAATGACACATGTGTATGAATATGTTAGATATACACATGATAGTGTTATATTATAAAATCACAAGAAACAGTGTCCACTTCCTTGAAAAGTCAAGTGAAGTTTGTTTATTAGTCATTGCACCACTTCACTTTGACTGCAATTATTTAATGTATAGTCATTATATCCATTTCACACTATAACATGGCCATTTATCACCCATATCCAGTCAGAGAGTAATTATATTGCTGTTTAGAAATATAATAATTTGTCAAGGTGGCATTAGCACAAAGTCTAATCAACAGCTTGTACGAAAGCACAGAAAAATATGTAAATTTGACCTGTTAATCTCAGATGGAACAAAAGAACTAACACTGCATAAGTGCTTTCGCTATAACTCCAAGAGCAGCTATAATTAACTTATATATTTCTAACACAGCCACTGTTGATAGAACTGTTGATGGTACAAAGAAAGGCCATGTTAATTATGCTCCATGTCATTTAATGTCCCCAGATCCTTTGAAACTAATGTGTGTCTATAACTACTTAGATGGAAAATCCACTCACTTGTATTCAGCAGGTACAGACCAGAACAAATTGACTTCAGACACTGAGTTAAACTTTAAACAAGATCAAATTCAAAAGAAGACGGGAACAGAATGGTTCCTGGCTGATATCACTCATTATGAATGATGATTATGAATATTCTTGATTGTTCATGTTCCTTTAATGTTTAATGTATATGTTTTGCATTTAATGCCATCCTTACATTATGTGCAGTATAATTAAATATTTCTATTACCTTAATAATGAAGGAGAATACTAGATCAGTTGATCTGTATTTTTAATGAACATGCAATAGAACTGATCTAATGACGCATAAGTGTGTTCATCAGTCAGTCTCTGACCTGATTGTTGTATACAAAGTTATTTAAGTATGTTGAAGACTTTGCTTACAGTGTTTAAAGCTGCCCTATCATTATTTTTTATTTATTTATTTTTATTGTTTGGTACGGACTGCAACTTACAATGTTTTGATTCACTCTCACCACTTTCATCAGTGTCATTTCCAGCAGCAGCAGGCACCTGTTTTCAGTAAAAATGCTCTGAAAACCCCACTGTGCACAACCTGCCCAGCACCAAATGGCTGACAGACAAAGTTAGCGACTAGCTGGTGAACATAGTGGAGCATTTTAGCAGCAGTGCCAGGTATTTCCCCCATGAGATGGAGGAGACCAAAACAAAGCTAAAAGAAGAGTAAATATTGGACTTAAATCCATCAGATGGCCAGAAACTTGACTCCAAATGAATGCTTATGCTACTCCGTGTCTGCTTGATGTGTAAATAGGCAACAGTTTGCTAACACATTCGCTGTATATGTCAGTCTTGTGCACCCAAGTGGCCAAAGAAGGCTATTTAAGTGGGTAGCAGGTAGTAGTAGTAGGTTTTAATAAATAAACTAAATCAAATGAAATCTTATTGTCTTTGGACTGAACAAATGGTGATAAGGTCTCCAGCATGACTGTAGCTAGTTATCCAAAGTAAAGTGTAAAATCACGGTCTGCTATTGTTGAATTGTGAAATCAGTTACTGTCGCAGCAAACCAACTTTCAGACAAGAATATTGACCGAATAGAAGATTTATTCAACTTGCCTACATGTCAGCTGCTAGTGGAGCTCATTTACCAGCCTAAGCTACATACTAAATCCTGCCAGATCTCACTTACTAAATATAGACTTGGCCCTCACCTAGACTAGACTTGGGTGGTCTTGCGTGGTACAGATCATCTCTTGTCTTCCCTTTTATTTGTGTCTGTTATATCTCCCGTCACTTCCCTCTTTCTCTCCTCCTCCAGCACCGTGTGGCGGCCACTATTCAGCCCCAAGTGGAGTGATTTTGTCTCCTGGGTGGCCTGGTTACTATAAAGACTCCCTCAGCTGCGAGTGGGTGATTGAATCAGAACCTGGACGCTCCATCAAAATCACATTTGACAGGTGGGTGGCATAATTCTTTGATTTTGCATATTATAAAGACTCTCAGAGCTCTGAACGGGCAGAACTGTGCAGATTCATCAGAATCAGCATCAATTACCTCTGACACACAAAGATTTACAAGACTTAAAGTTTATGGGGACCAAGAATATAAAAATGATCTCCTAAATTTCATAGGCTGTATAATTAATATTGGGAGTTGCATATTGATTAGGGAGGGTGGGTAATATTTTGGTTTATGTTATGTGTTCTCTCAGCTCGTGATAGAGGTAAGATCTTATAGAATCATTTTTCATTGGTTATAGTTTCTGTTTCAACTTTATTTCATTGTAAAGTGCATTTAACAATATTAGCTCAACAACTTGTAGAGGGTTTGACAGACTGGACCTCTTAAACTTTTTTCCTTTCACCCTGCAGCATGTTAAGTCAATTAAACAAAAAAGTCAATTAAACAAAAAACCCACTCATATACAGGACGTATGATATTCATGGCTGTGATTATCTCAGGTCATTATTTTGAAGCTGCTCAATGTAAATTTAGCAGGTTTTAAGGACCAAAACTGGCCATCAAAGTGATTCCACAACAGCATTATCTTCATGTTGCCTTTACAAGCTCTCACTTTAATGTTTGGGTATGAATACTGCAAACAGATCCAGCATTACGTGAAGAACATTAGCTTGAACTTTTCACCATCTTTGTTTTGTCCTAATTGCATTAAAAAATGTGAAGGCTTTAAATCCAAAAAAAGAGTTTCACTTTAAAAAATGATCATCAGCATTGTGATGTTCTGATATTGTTGTCTCACAGGTTCCAGACAGAGTTGGGTTATGACTTTCTGGAGATCCACGATGGGCCAAACCTCCTGTCTCCTCTGGTTGGCTCCTTTAATGGTACCCAGGTGCCCCAGTTCCTGTTCAGCAGCAGCAACTTTCTTTATCTGCTGTTTACCACCGATAACAGCCGATCAAATGCTGGCTTCAAAATATTATATGAAAGTAAGTCAGAAACAAATAGTACATGCTTATGCACACGTGGACATGACTTGATACATACAAAGCTGACTTTAAAGTACTGTCCTCCATGCCACGCCTTCCACAGATCAGAATGATACACCTGCGCTTTATACACATAACACAACAACACAAACATAACAGTAGGTGTGCATGTTGTCAGGACACACTTACACTAATAGTCCACACAGTTTCACAAGCTGGCCTCACATGCGGTCATTACCTGCGAAAAACAAACAACCGTGGTTGCACAGCATGGTGCTTTATGTGGGGATTCAAACCATCTGTGGGTTCTAGATTGTGCTGATTAGCAAAACTGAAGATAAAAGTCTAGTCATTATGTGCATACATACATTAAGACATCTAATCCTTTTTCTTTTTTTCAGGCGTTACAGTGGACAGCTACTCGTGCCTGGACCCTGGTATCCCCGTCAATGGTATTCGGTATGGGCAAGATTTCTCCATCGGGTCCACAGTATCATTTGGTTGTGATTCTGGCTACAGACTCAGCCATGAGGAGCCGCTAGTATGTGAGAAGAACCACTGGTGGAGCCACCCCTTACCTACATGTGATGGTAAATACCTAAAAATAACCTCTCATATGAATAAATAATAAATAGAAGTAATGTACGGTTCTTTATCGGTATTCCTTGCTCTACATTATACCTGGATTTGTTGTATTGTGTTTAAACAAAAAATGATTCTTGGGAAAACACTGCTGGAGCCAACCTTCATAAACATGAGAAGAAGTTTAATTGAATAATGAAATGTTCAAATTGACATTGACAAATTAACATAACATGACCCCCAATCATTATATAGCCTTTTTAGATAATGTATGTTGATATCTTGGTTGACAGCCATTACGCATCCTGTTATCCTCAGACTTTACAGTCTTTGACTTTTTTTTATTTTTTACATACACTGTTATAAGATCACTTTCTTTACCACCAATACATTAAATGAAACACAACATTTCACGTAGATGTTGGTGCAGAGTCAGTAAGCACAGTATGCAGTGTGGGAGCGCATACTGACATGACATGACATGGCACAAGGTCAGCGTGACTGCAGTCCTGCTCATGATAGTACACTGATATTTTACAGTCCAAAAGGAAATGACATTCCTTCTTACCAAATAGTATATTTAACTGTTTTTTTAATGAAAAGTAAGAAATGATCATTTTTAGAGACTTGACCCAAAATAATTTGTCGGCAAAAATATATTATCTAGTTGATCCATTAAAAAAGGCACAAAGAAGCTGAAGTGATCAGCGGTGGAGTCTCAAAGTCTCCCTGTATTGGGAGCTGAGTCACATAGAACATGTTGTTCTGCGACAAAACCACTGGTTGAATCACACACACACACACACACATACACACACTCACACATACATACACACACTTGGGTATACGCAGGGGCAATTTGCAGTGAAGGCTGCTGTGGCTGATAGGGGATGATTTGAGGAGAAGATTAGAGATCTGTGGGCATGTACAGTGTGTGTGTGTGTGTGTGTGTGTGTGTGTACGTGTGTGTCTGCACATGTATACTGTATGTCAGGACATATGCGTGTGCTTGTGCCTGTATGTGTGTGTGTGGTGCTTTTATCCATGTGCCTCCTGTCACCTCCTCTCCTGTGTGAACCGTGAACACAGGAGAGTTTGAGGTAAGGCTGACGAGAGCCTGTGTTGGCTGTCACCTCCTCTCTCTTCTCTCTCAAATCAAGGAGTTGGGGGGCACCGGAGTAGCTGAGGGGAGGAGGGGATCTCTCTCTCTCTCTCTCTTTCTCATTCCAATCATGGGGGAGCAGGAGAGGAGGGAGGAAGGAGAGATGCGGCACTGCTGCATCAGTTTTGTGGCGGCTTGCTTGGTTCGGCTTGTTGGCTCATTCGCTTGTTAACCACATTTGAATTGCACAGTTCCTGGGACTGGCAGTGGTTTCCCCCGAAGAGGCAGTTTGAGCATATAAGCATCAAGCACACTGCCTGGAATTTGCGGGCTGAATGCCATTAGACTGTGTTTACACAGTGTGTGCCCATACAAATATAGGAACTATTTGCTGCTGTGGTTGGTAAGAAATGGTGTAGCCTGATGATTGACAACTAGCACACGATGAATTCAAGCAAGACAGTGCCAAAAGCAGCCGACTAAGCCCTGGAAAATGTTGCAGAAATCAAATGTTGCTCATACTGTGTGTTAGAAGAGATGGAAATAAGCAACATTTCTGCATTTGATGATGTACAATTAAAGGTTTCCGTTAGCAATTATATGGATTTAAATGATTGCAATTATGTTGTCAACCTTTTTTTGAAGTTCAAAAATTGATGTTTTAGTAGAATCACTCAACCTAACTTCATTGAAATGAAAGAAAGACTTGATGAAAAAAGACCTACTTACAGATAGAGGTGGAGAAAAAGGGGAGATGGAAGGAGATAGAAAAGAAAGATAGACAGAAAGAGAACAAGACAGAGAGAAAGAAACTGGCAGGGATAGAGATGTAATGCAGTGTTTCAAATTTCTCACATAGCTCAGCATTCAACATTAAGAGCTTCCTGGCAGAAAAGAATTAATAATTAATAGCACTGTGTGTGTGTGTGTGTGTGTGTGTGTGTGTGTGTGTGTGTGTGTGTGCATGCAAGCTTTGTGCAAGAGTGTGTGTGTCAGGCTGTGTGTGCTTGCATCTGTGTATTTGTTTAGTTTGGAAATATTCTCGCTCCTCACCCTTGTTTTGGGGGATGCTGATGTTGTAAAAACCGTGGTGGTTGAGAGTGAAGATACTGATGCTCTGTTGTGGTTTGAGCATATTTTCAATGTTTCAGTGTGGACTGCTTAATTGTCATTGCTCAAGGAAACTTCAGCAGAACTTTCAGGTTTGACCTTCTCTCAGCTGCTCTGCCACCGTTGCATTTTTGAGGTAATGTTATGGCATTTTATAGGTTTATTGTAAGAGAAAATGACAGGCCAGTCGGCCAACTGTAAGATGAACCAACTGGAGCGAGCAGAAATGAAGCACCTTGCAACACATGCATGCATTAGTATGCATAGAATGAGCAACAGATTTTTCCAAGCTTTTCCGAGGACCCGGTCTCAACTCTGAGCAACTCTGTGGGAGCACAGATCTCTTACTGCATGACAATGTGCACAGCTGAACCATATGCAGAGCTTGCAGGGTCATCCTGAGGCCGTACTGTGAGGTTCAAAATGTTTTAAGTAGTCTTTAAGAAACATTTGCACTGCTTCACTGCTTTGAATCACTTGAAATCAAACTGTATTAACAGAAACAAAGATTTCAGAAACAAAAGACATTTCATGGTTCTTGCACAACGTTACTGTTGTGGAAAACAAGCTTTAATAATATTCAAGGATTGTTTTTCTGGAGATTTTTATTTCATGTCTAAGTTTTCTGCCGCAAAACAATTTGGAGCTCAGAGACTGTACATCCCAAAGCAACAAAATCTTGCAAATAGGTTTCAGTTCTCCCACTCTTCTCAGTAAAAAGAAAGTACACTTATTGTCCAGATGGTCATTTGTTATATAACAAGCAACTTTGCATTTTAGCCTGTAAATCCAATTACTCCAATAACTTTGTTTTTCTCTACTTTGTTTTCTCACATTCCTTGGCTCACAATATATCCACTATATATATTTTTGATTGACTTAGAGTTGATTGTTTATGCAGAACCTATTATTTTTGTTAATGCTGAAAAACAACATAGTTAGACTTTTTCAATTCCAAACATTCAACACCAGACAAAATATGTATTTACAAAGTGGAACTGAAATATGATTGATCATGCTCAGTATTGCAGTTATGAGGACACGATGGAAGTCGTGATATGTCAGTACAGTATGGAAGATACTAAATTAGCAGCATGGAGCTTGAAGCTTCAGCTAATTATGACTAAGCAGAGAAGCTGACGTGTACCTTTTGTTCTGCTGGAGACAGGTGCTATCATTCACCATGTGTTAGCACCTACACAGTGTACCTACATGTGGAAGTGCTTTTAGAGGTCCATAGAAAGCTCCTGTGAACCCCGGCTGCCCAGAGTGCTACCCTAATTATGCAAGAGATTTTTGTGTCTGGGGAGCATGCCACACTTTCAGCATGCAGGGGACTGTGGTCACTGTCGTCTCTGCTGCCACATATTCTGACCTACAATAGATGTGCTGAAGAGCTGTCTTCTATATGCAACACACTCGCAGTGGAACGACTGAAAACAAGTTTACATAATTCAAATACTGGCAAGTTTCTTTGGAATGACGAGAATCACCTATGCAGTTAATTATTGTCAGACGTTGGTTAGTTTCAGGGATATTAAACTATATCAACAGCAAATAATCCATTATTTATAATTCCAGTGTTTGGTGGATTTTACATTATTTATGTCATTATTTTATTTCTGTGTGCAACAGTGGGCGGAATAAATTAGAAAAACAGAAATTTTGCAGCTGTCAGTGCATGCAGACCTTTCTACCCACAAGTTTTACAGGCTTTCTCTCTCTCTCCGTATCTGTCACTGTCTATCTCTCCCTCTCTTGTAGCGTTTGTGTGTGGGCATGCGTGTGTGTATGAACTATAGAAGTGGTATTAAAGGTCCACGGGGAAACATTATCTGTTTTAGCTATCAACAATCTGATGCTAACCTTCTCTCTGCCTCTGTCCCCTGTCTTTTTCTTTTCACATCTCTCTCTCTCTCTCTCTCTCTCTCTCTCTCTCTCTCTCTCTCTGCCTCCCCCCACCGTCTCTCTCAATCTATCCAGCTCTATGTGGCGGGGATGTTAGAGGTCCCTGGGGAACCATCCTTAGTCCCGGCTATCCAGACAGCTACCCTTCATCTCTCAACTGTACCTGGACTGTTGAAGTCAGCCACGGGAAAGGCAAGAGACACACACAGATTCACACTCCTTAATAGAGAGAGACAGAGTGAGAGACAGTGGCAAGTAGCACACACAGTAGTGCAGCTACTGCTATAGTACAACCACAAACTTGCATTACAGTGAATTCTTTGTGTTTTTGATAGTTTATAGCATATTCAGAGGACCATGTTGACATTCATATTTATATTTGTGGCTGTCGGTTAAGAACTCAAACAATGTTAATATGTTTTATATATTTTGTAACCTGTCATGATGTTATCAATACAGAAATTGTGTCTATTGTAATCATGTCGTAAAATTATTTATAATTTAATTGTGGGTATATTGATGATCTGAGAGTAAAACAAACTTTTAAAGATTCTCTCTCTGTTATATATCTGTCTGCGCGTGTGTGTCTCGAACAGGAGTCCAGTTTCAGTTCAATTCTTTTCATCTGGAGGACCAACATGACTACCTCTTGGTTACTGAGAACGGGAGTTTCCTGCAACCACTGGCTCGCCTGACCGGCAACGAGTTGCCTAGCAACATCAATGCTGGTCTCTATGGCAACTTCAAAGCCCAGCTACGATTCATCTCTGACTTTTCCATTTCATATGAGGGCTTCAACATAACTTTCTCTGGTAATATACTTGAATATAGTCATATTATACTTTTATTCTCCAACAAGGTCCAGATTCAATTTACCCTGAATTTAGTCATTTGAAGAAGTCAATTTGTCTCCTACTTCTCATACTGAAAGAATTCAAAGTAATACTGTAGACTGTAGGAAGTTTGTTACTCCAAACTAGGCGGAATGTAAAACAGAGAAGTAATAACACTTAGTGTCAATTTTGAATTAAAAATGTTGAAATCGTTAAGCAGGACCTACACCAGAATCAGCCTAGAAACTCATGGAGGAAGGATTCAAGACACCACAGTAAAATAATAGCTTCTCTTTAAAAAGAAGAGAACAGAACAACATTTCTACCTGAATAAAAACAATTACAGTCTCTTAAAATGTAAATTATCAGTCTGAGCTTTACTTCAGGTAGTAAAGTTACTAAAGAAATGCCGATAAGTTCATTTATATAGCATCTTATCACAGGGTGCTTCAAAATAATAAAAGTGGATAAAAACACACATAAAATACAGGCGTAGGAGGCTAAACAAAAGCAGGTTTAAAGAGCATTTTAAAGGTGTCCACAGGTCTTAAGATCTGACAGGCCACAACCACTAAAATACAATCTTCTTTAGTTTAAAGCATGAAGGGAGGTACAGCCGACAAGGTCTGATCAGACAATCTCAGTGACCTTGTGGTGATATAAGGCTGAAGTAGCTCACTAATGTAGGTGGGTGCCTGACCTTGCAGAACTTAAAGTGATCTAAAGGATCTTGAAATGGATTGTCCAACAGATGATGAAAGAGACACAATTTTTTCCTTTACCCTAGGGACAAGACTGAGTTGGGCACAATAAGAACAGTTTTATTCAGGGCTCTGAGCTTGTACAGCAGTCAGCATACAGTGATCAACAGTAAAAGCTGCACTGGGATCTAACAGCAGCTATGACTGAGAATTATCAAGATTAGTATGCACACCCAAACAGAAGTTCACAGAAATTGGTCTTGTGTCCTCTTGTGCCACATGTGAACAATTTCACGTATCCCAGTAAGGGGAATTCCAGTTCTTTTTGATGAGCCAAATCATTTGGCTTAGCTCAGCAATAAGAGCCGGCTCTTTCGGCTCCCAAACGGCTCCCAAACGGCTCCCAAACGGCTCCCAAACGGCTCCCAAACGGCTCTTCATTTAGTACCACTTTTGGCTTTTTGAGCCAAATTTAGCAATGTTTTGACCTATGATTGGTATGTGTGCACGTATATCACTTGAATTATTCAATCTAATTATACTAAACTTTATAATTTCCAGAATACCATAATTTTACATAATGTTTGGTATAAAAACCTAAACACTATTACACTAGCCTACTAATGAAATAGTATGGTTAATAAATAATTACACGACTCTATACAGACACACATACTTCAATTTAATTTGTGTGATATAATATGAAACAAAACATGTTCAAAAATGTTACTTGTTCATCGTCACGCAACCGGTGCACCATACAAAAGTCTCACCATGCTTGGCTCTTATTGTTAATATACTATTACCAAAGTGAGAGGTTTCTGGATCGTATTTAACAAATACGTTATAGGATCACCCTATTAATCTGTCTAGTATTAATTTACAAAAAAAAAAAGAAAGAAAAAAAGAAATTGGCTCTCAGGCTGGACCCGGCTCCCATCATTCACTTAAAGGAGCCGGCTCATAGAGCCGACTCGTTCGCAACCGACACATCACTAGTATCCCTGTATGGCACAGCCTCCCAACACATAACTGTTACTGTGTTAAGTGAATGTTTAACTCTCACTCTCCCTCCAAACGGAGATATTTCACCACTGGCCACAAGGAGTACTCATAAAACCTTGTGAATAGCTCAAGAAAAAAGCTCAACAGAGGCGAGAGGTTACACAGCATTATACTGAATGTAATCCACCATGAAACAACACAAGAAGGAGAAAAATGAGATGGAGATGAACTCCTCAACTCCTCATTCTGAGAATGTGTACAAATCACAAGTGCTGTCCCAATCCATAGTCGTGTTACTTCACCACCACCCTCATCCAAAATTAAGGAAAGGGTTATGGGGCAGAATTAGTCCAAGGCTACATCTGCCACATAAATCAAGATCCTTTACCTAACTGCCCTTTCAACGCTCTCTCATTGACTCTGGAATAAAGGAGCACTTGAATCTGAGTCTGCACTGAGGGACGTTTTACCGCGTCCCAGATGGTATAAGCTGATACTCAGAATGTAACACATGGGAGGTGTCACCAGAGATGTGACCTGCCAATCTGAACATGCTCAACAGGCTGTGTCATCCTGCAACACACTCTGAGATACACATCACATCATCAGTCTTAGCCCACCGAAAATAAATCTCCTGCTGTACCGTGCTAAACATGAAATCAGCAAGTGCATTTCAGGACACAGTGGAGTCAACTCTTGTACTAATTGTCACAATTGTTCTCATGCAAAGATTATGTTTTAATGGACTGTATGGCCATGGGGTGTTTACATATTTCAGTTAACTTTTAGTGGTTATGTTGTTGGTTTTATTTTAGGTATTAGGGAGGATTTTCCTGGAGTTTGAGTGTGATGAGTATTGATTTGTTGATTTAACACCATTAGTAGAGGACACTCTAGTTTACACTCTAATCTCATCACCCCTCACTTACTCTCAAGGCACTTAGGCAACACTCAGCGAAATTGAGTATTGCTCAAAAAAACCCACTAAATAAAGCACACGATTTAAAATATATTTCAATTCATTGATATAGTCCATCACTAGTTTTAGCAAATGTAATTCTACTGTATGTACAATATAGATCAGCCTAGATAATTATATTTTCTGGCCCTGGTTGTAGCCAGAGGCATACAAAGGGCAGGTTTCAGAGTGCTGACCCATTGTAGTGTATTTTTAATGTTTATTCATGTATGTGTTATGTACTCAATTACAATTGATTTTCTGCAGAATATACTCTGGAGCCGTGCGAGGACCCTGGGATGCCTCGGTTCGGCAGGAGAAACGGCTACAGTTTTGGCATCGGAGACACTTTGTCTTTTTCCTGCAATATGGGATACCGCCTAGAGGGGGCACCAGAGTTAATCTGTCTGGGAGGAGGGCGGAGAATGTGGAGCGCTCCTCTGCCAAGATGTGTCGGTACGTGGTAATACAACACTGCTGATTTAGCTTTAATATTATCTAAACTCCCGTCCCGTTTTAGTGATAAAAGAATACATTTGTCGATTGTCATTTTGTGGCTGTTGAACTGCCATAAGTTTCAAAAGACATGAAGTCATTTGATATTTGGAATTGTGCAGTCAGATTTTTAGTCACCAAGCATTGTAAGTTGGTTCACATGTAGCATTTACTGTATGTAAAGTGCACCTGTTCAAAGCAATACCAAGCCATGTTTATGTTTAATCCTACAAAATGTCTTACTAGCAATTGCTGAAACTGAAAATTGTTTCATTGTTATCATTACAGTGAAGATACTGGATGTTACTTTCTCAAATATCTCCTATTTCACAAACAAACACAAATAAGATTTGAATTATGTAACAGATGATGGAACAGAACGTTGTCCTGCAGTGACCAGAAAATGTGTTGAGCTGGTTTGCCGCTGATGTCTTGAGGTTCTTTGTAGACATAGAAAAATTTGCCCACATTGTGACATGCAAAAAGACCCAGAACAAAGTTCTGAATGTATGAATGAAATGGCACAACACAAAGGTAAAGGAAGTAACTGAAAGAGAAACATTTTTTTCGGATGATTAAGAACAGAAAAGGAGCATGTCTGTTGTTTCGACTTTCACCTTTCATTCTATTTTCAAGTTTAAAGTACATCTGTCCTTGATTGCTTTATATTCTTTTTTATTCTTTTCTAAGTGTGACGAAACTGACTCTGAACTGAGTATGAGTTCCACAGATAATAGGCTGTGTAAAGCCACATTTATACCCGCCACATTTCTGTTATTGGATGAACAATAAATATCAGTGGTATTTCTTCAAGGTGAGTCATCAGTGGGCAGAGAGTTTTGTATCACCCTTTATGATAATTATAAGGAATTTTACATTTGAGGACATTGTCAGAAATATGACTCTGAATCTTTTATTGAACACCAGATCATTTAGGGTGCTTTCTTTGATGCTTTCCAAACGTGTTGAATAAACTGAGAGTTCCACATAGAATACAACATTAAAAGAAATAACAGCTAGGAGGCACATATTAATATACTGTATATGATGTATGAGCTATATGAAAAAAGACATGTAGGACAAGAAAATGCCAAACCAGGGTTTAATTGTTTTGACCAGGCGTTATTTTAAATATTTCCATCCTTTTATGGTCCAGTAAATGATCGGATGTAGGTTCATGTGCCATATTGAACTCTAATCCATAATGATGTAACTCAAGCAGTCTGTCGTCTGCAGTGGAGTGTTACAAGCAGCAAACAAAAACATGCGTGTAGAGAAAACATGAAGAGAAATTTAGATGCAGTGCGAAATACAAATTGGAGAATGAGGAACTACTCTATGAACCATATGCTGGAGGAACAAATTGCAGAGAAGACGTATCCATTACAGTTAAAACGGTTTTACCATGGGTGGAAAATTTGTGTATATCCTGAGTTGTATCACTAATTAATTAATATACAGAGGCAGAAGCAAAAAGAAAAGGGCCTAAAGGGAAAATAAGCAAAATAATTGAGTTTTCACTAGGTTGCAAAAACTGGTAATGACAATCTTTTTATATATGGATTGTCACACACACATACACAAACACACTTTTTCTGTCAACAAGGTCTGTGCTAAGGAACCAGGGAGAGAGAGAGAGAAAATGGTGTCAGAGAGTCATGGGTTTGAACCTCAGCGCTGTTTCTTCTTCGTTTGTGTGCCACGAGGATCAATACCGTGTTCTCATAACTTCAGCTTCTTTGTAAGCAAGAAATGTGTAAAATGAGATTTGATTTGGGTGCAGATGTAGAATCAATGGAGGGCAATAATAAAAGCAAAAGAGACAACACTGAATGTTTCTGCACTCCTTCACAGGATTGTTTTCGGCAACACTATGAGAAGTGTGGGACTATACAGACATCACCATGCAGTTCTAGTAAAAGAACAGATACAGTATATCATTTGTTAATTTTAGATTGCTGATGGGAGCATTTTACTCACTGATCTTATTTTCAGCTTTGCGCGATGTTTGCATTGCCAGTGTTTACATCTTTGGCTCTTTGTCATCAATGTGCAAAGACTGATAATGCAAAGAGGTGGGAGTGGTGTTGCGTGCCGGAGTTCTGTGGTGTAGTGCGGTTTGCTATATTTAGTTCCAGTGTGTTGTGTTGCATTGCTGCATGATGTGGTGCACATCACAAAGAAGGAGTGAAGAGGAGAGGAAAGGGAAGATTAGAACACCCACAGTACAATGTGCTGTTTTCTAATATTGAAGCTATGCAAACTTTTGCTTGTTTGGTTGCGTTTTGTTGCAAGTGGAGTTGACTAATCATGTAAAGACACATGAAGCGTGCAACATGAAATGTTCTTTTGGTGCTTTTTATTACCTAAGAGCTGTACTGTGCTTTGGTGGCCTGTGTGGTTTTACATGAGGCTTCCTTTACCTCCCTTACGGGTAAAACATGTTGTTAACATAAAGTACAGTCCAGCAGGGAGTTGGAGAGGTACCAAAGAGGTGTCTTTGCTTTTTCAGAAAATCAAACATGCCTTTGGTTTGTTTTTTCCACTCTTCTATAATTCCTGGACATTATCTTCTATTTAGCACTTTTGTCAAGGGAAAGGAGACAGAAGCAGGAGGGAAAAGAAGAACAGGAAAAAAGAGGAGGAGGGAGAGGAGAAGAGGAAACTTGGGAGAGGCGGAAGAGGAAGGTTGATTGAAGTAGAGGAGGGTAAAGCAGGCACTATTCATAGAGAGGGAGACCGAGAGAAAGAGCAAGAGCGAGGGAGTTAAAGAGGAAAGAGGGACAGGGTGGAGAGGTAATTTTCTAAATGGAAACTGTAGCTGCGTGATTTATTGACGATATGACAGCTGTAATATGACTATTACACCAGTAAAGACACAGAGAGGGGGAGGGAGGGAGAGAAAAAAGAGAGGAAAGGGACATACATACCGTAGATGGAGGGCACATGTTAGAAGTGCAGAGAGCGGGTTTCTTTAGGTAAATTAGTTTCAGAATTTTACTACCTGCCCATTCTCCTCAACTGAAGTCGATGGCTGACAATACAGCTGTTTCAAAGGGTTATTAAATTACACGCACACACACACACGCACACACAAGCACACATTAGAAGTATTCATCCATTTATAGGGAAAAAAAGGATCATCACTGTCTGTTAGATGAAAAAGCTCTTCACTCAAAGGACAGCCTGTGTTCTCTATAACTGCTCGTACTATGGACTAAAACTTTTATACTGTAGGACTGAACAGTTTGAGAAGAGAAAAACTTGAGCTGCAAAAAGCGAGATTTCTCAAATGAAAACTTTAAATGTGGGCCATTTTGTGTAGCATAACAAATGTTTATGTTTTACCACATGCTCTTACCACATCGTTACAAAACTCTTAACAATCAAACAATCTATATACTGTATGTGTATATCTTTTTTAGTTCTCCTCTTTCTATATTTGTCATCAGCGGAGTGCGGTTCTTCAGTTATGAACAATGAAGGGATCCTTCTCTCCCCAAACTATCCGATGAACTATGACAACAACCACGAGTGCATCTACAGCATCCAGGTAACAAATCTGTACATCCTGATCCTAACTAAGGGTAATAGAAGCTCCACATTTTTCATGCCGGCACAAGTGTAAAACTCATTAGGAAAATGAGTGGAAGTTAATAACTATCTTCAAATGTTTACAGTACATGTTGTCTACTTTGTTGATCAATAAATCTAATTTGGATTTCATGTTTGGTCTAGGTGCAGGCTGGGAAAGGCATCAACATCTCTGCTAGAACCTTTCATCTTGCCCAGGGGGATATACTCAAGGTAAACACACATGCACACACATTTGGTGATTCCTCTGTCAGTCTTCTTGTCTGACATCTGTGTCTAAAACTGATCATTGATGATAAAAATAGATTCAACTCATGCCTTTGAAAGCTAAACTTGACAATCACTGGTTGGTTATTATGTTGTATTTGCATCTCGAGCGCATTGTGCTGCTGTTTTTACAGATTTATGATGGTAAAGACAACACAGCCCATGTCCTTGGAGCATTCACGGGATCGTCTATGTTGGGCCTGACGCTGATCTCCACTTCAAACCATCTCTGGCTGGAATTTTACAGTGATGCAGAAAGTACAGGGGAAGGATTCAAACTGGTCTACTCAAGTAAGTGTGCACTGCTGAGCGGTATAAACCTACTCATGCACACAAACTAACCTAGTGCAGATAAAACCTGAACATGTGTGGGTGTGTTCCATTCTGACCAAGAATATATTATAAATGTATAAATGTATGGGATGAAAGAAACAACTTTACCCAGATATATAACCCTACTATTGGAACCTCTATTTGTGTGTAAACATTTATCTCTGGTAGATTTCATTACAAGTAAATGTAACAAGAGGATTCAAGTATACAAAAAAATCTACACTGTTCACATACATATAGCTTGCACGTATACAGGATGAGCATGCATGGGTATACAGTCAAGCTTTTATGGACAAGAAAGTATGTCTACACTACAAATTAGAAAGAATTTTAAATAATATTATATACATGTATATATATGGAATACACAACACAGTTTGCTCGACACAGTTAGCTTGCCCGATAGTGACATAAACTGCAACACAAACACATGCTGAGATTGGTTAGTTGTTGAAGGCACAATTAACAAGCTACCTGAACTGCATCATTGGTGGTAGAGGCATTGGCAAGTTGTTTGTAAGTATTTTAGGAGATTACAGTACAGTGCATAATAGCTCATATTGTTTTTCTGTTGCACATATGCTATATTGTAATACGATATATTCTGAAATCCTTAACTTACAACAACTAGGACCTGCTACAAGTAAAATGTACATGACTTGTAGTGATCCGCTGTAAAACTAGGAAAAACTAGAGTGGACAATGACAGCATAAGAGAATAAAGCTAGTCAATAGGGGAGTCACATCAATTCAGCAATTGAATGCCACGTGACAGCTGTACTAATTCCTGACAAATGTAACATACTTGCTGAATCAATTTAACTCTAAATGGTTCTCATTTGCAAAACCATCACAAAACTGATTGTAAATTCCACCACTGAGATGATCACAAGAAACTTGTCACGTTTGATTAACAAAGCTTTCAGAGAGCTCTGATATCAGCGTAGGACGGGGTGTTAAAGGTGCGTTCTGATGTTCACCAAAGCACGCCCACGTTTGGCAGTGCTCTCTTAGATGCATAGTTGGAAATTAGAAAATCTAATTGTTTAAATGGAGTCATGCAGGATGATTTGCATAGCGCTTAAAGTTGTATTGTCTCTCTGCTGTGTGAGTAGAGCAGAGCATTACTTACTTATTCCTCTGCACCCCAGCTTTCTCCTACTGATGCAAATAGAAGTCAGTTTGCCATACAAACAAAAGACATTGGCTTATAGAACAGTGCAGCAGCATTTTTCATTTGTAGCAATGAAAAACTACTGTAAGCCTCACTATGTTTATAGTTAAGTTTGATATGAAGGCTGGAATTCAACAAAACTCAGAGGTGTGATTCAATGAATAATGCAAGATGGTTTATTTTCTTGTACATGTCCAACATACAGAGAACAATTTCAAATGGGCAATCATTCACACTAGACGTCAGGATTATGGCAGATGTGTTCATATTGACAAATGGTAAAAGTACAGCTTTGCAAATGGCCATTTTTAAGGATTTAGACATGCACCTGCTGCAGTCTTCCAGGAGTCAACTCAAATCCTGGCGCACCTCGTCTCCCAGGTAATACCGTAGATCAAATCCTGGTTAAGGTCTTATAAGGATAAGCTATTTATATACCTCTTCATATCCCGCTCTTCAAAATTGTGCACATGAATAAACAGAATATTCTGAATATTACCATGGAAACTGAGCTTAGACAGACTGTGAAAAACAACATTAAATTGGATAAGGTGTATACATGCTCCAGTATCGCTCCTAATATTGTCTCATGTATCTTTCCTGTTTCTCTTTATTAAATTGGGATGAGAGCTTAACAGGATGTGTGATCTCAGCAAGCTCATAAACAGAATATTTGAGAGTGCCAGATATTAAGGGAATATTGCTGTGCATCTAAACAACACTAATTCTTTTTTCTCTAGTGGGTCTTAGATGTCCCTTAGCGAGTATTTTAAAAAGTACACACTCTAAAGATCTTTCTGTATCTTTTTCTCTCTCTAGGTTTTGAGTTATCTCATTGCGAGGACCCAGGCGTGCCTCAGTTCGGCTTCAAGGTCAACGACCAAGGCCATTTCTCTGGGAGCAGCATCACATACAGGTGTGAGCCTGGATACACTCTGCATGGGGCCTCCACACTGAAGTGTATGACAGGCGAAAGGAGAGCCTGGGATAACCCTCTGCCTTCTTGTATCGGTATGTCTTCTACTTATGTGAAGCCTTTCACACTGAAAAGACGCACACATAGATGTATACAGACACACAAAGGCACACACACACATTATGGGTTGAACCTTGAATGATGTTCTTCAATAAGCTTGTGAGGGAAAGGTGAAGAGAGTTCAGTGTTGCCTTGGCTTTCATTGGTATTGCTGCTTTACTGTTTGATGCTTGGTCCATAAAACTTTTACAGACATTAATTAATGTATTTGTTGATTAGCTGCACAGTTACCAAAGACCTGTCAGAGGTATTGGTATCATTTTAAAAGGCAGAATATATTCAGTGAATAAATATCAACATAATTAGACCCTTCGTGTCTCTTTAGTGTTTTTTCTTCCAAAATTGATTATGGCATCAAGCTGTTCTCAAGCTGGTATATCTAATTTACCCAGAACTCAGCTGGTGCACATACACATTTTAAGTAGCAGGAAGCATTGCTGTACTAAGTTTTGCTCTACAGTCCACTACAGAGTCACTTGCTGCTTTATGCAAAGTCTTTGCTTACAGGACATTCATTCAATAATCTGGAAAGAAAGCAGGTGGAGGCCAATTTCCTGTGGAATCGCCTTCTTGATTTTCTCATGAGATCACACACTGCGCTAGTTTTAAAGTCTCAATGAAAAGCCTATTTATTCAGGAGAGTTTACCACCTGGACTCCCTTTGCCCAATTGATCTATTTCCTTTCCTGCAGTGGGTGATTTGCTCTCTGTTCCTGGAGACTGCCCTCTCGGTCCCCCAGTGCTCTGCTTTGTACTCACACATGTCAAACACATGCACAAACACACACAGATCCAACCTCGTTTTATTATATTTGTTTCTCTGCTTGTTTTTAACCACTATTTATGTCATTCTTACTCTATAAATGGCTAAGTGAAAAACGTGTTTGTTAGAATTGTTTCATAAACACATTCTAATCGATTTGGTTTTTCTACAGACAGCTGTATCAAATCACGGGCCATTTTATGGAAACGATAAAACCTACTGGGAAGCAACTCCCCTTTGAGTATTGACATATTTCTAAATATTCCATTATAACATCATTGCCTTTTTAATTCATTTTTCAGAGCTTCAAACTGATGGGAAAATACAAACCACAACTCTGAATATTGATGTCAACAACTCAATAATGGTCTTTTACTGGCTATGCAACACCAGGGCTCCAGAACTCACACACATACATACTGTAAACACACACTCGCACTTTCATCAGTATGTTTGGATATAGTGAATAAAATGCTTTGATTTGAATAGTATTTGAAGCTTATTTGGGGACATTTTCTGTCCTTCCCAGTAGGTATTTGGTTGAATGATTACATTCTCTAATTAAACCCAAACAAATGCTAAGCCTATACAGAGTGACACACAAGATGGCTGCTGCAGCTGTGTCCCAGATGGGAGCTATAAGCATAACAGCAAGCCCAATGTTTTAAGGACCTTTCTTCCTTCATCGCTGCCTCTGAACTTTCTGATTTTGGATTCAGCTTAATAAGTCTCTCTCTTTTCTCACTATCAATAATGAAAGACTCATAAAACCACTGGCTGATATTCTCTGACTTTATATTTTTGGCAGTGACACACTGTGACCTCAGCTAACCCCCAGTCTTAATATTATATTGCTTCTTATTATTACTCGTAGTGTTTCCTCCTTTACCCCACTTGATTCTCTCCTTTTTCACTCTCTTTTGCCCCCTCTCATCTCTTTTTTCCTCCATCCCAACTCTTAATATTGCTCCTATTACGATAATATATTCCAGTGACGAAGGGAGGGGAGCCTGAGGGAGGAGGAACATGGGGAAGGAGGGAGGGGAAGCAGAGAGGGGATGAAGATTGTGAAAATATATAACCGAGAGACAAAGAGAGAAGGGGGAATTATTTTCTGTTATATAATGTGTGGTAGTTTCTTTAGGGATGAATGCAGGATCAGCAGATCAGCACTTTGTCTCTTCTTATTCCTCTTCTCTCTCTGTGCGTGAGAAAGGGTGAGAAAGACAGAGGGACACAGAGAAAGACAGTTAGCTTCTTTCCTAATCCATTTGTCTCGTTTAATCACTGCTCAGTGGCTACTGAGGTGCACATAGTGGATCTGATTGCCTTGATAAACAATTGCCATGGACAGATAACTGGTCGACTTGTCATACATCACGTACACACTTAATGCGCTGGTTTAATACACACTCATCAATTGCCCATTTGTTTGGCTAAATTGATGGTAACATTGTCACAGTTGTGTTAATCAGACAGATATTGATATAGTGCAGGGACATTTGTGTGGGTTTGTATGTTGGTACATATTTACAGTCTTTAATGTCTCTTACCTGTGTGTGTTATTCCTGTAGCGGAGTGTGGTGGTCGTTTTAAAGGTGAGTCTTCAGGGAGGATTCTTTCTCCTGGATACCCTTTTCCTTACGACAATAATCTACGCTGCACCTGGACCATCGAGGTGGACTCAGGAAACATCGTGAGGTAATGTGGGCCACCCAAAACCTCTCCAGTAGTAAAGTTAAAATATCAATGTCATTCATTTTAGTGCCTACCTCAGTATTTTTCAGTGAAAAGTAATTCCCTCTGAGTTAGTGTTAATAGCTAATCTGGATATGTGATTACTATATGATAAGTGTGAAAATGATGACACAAATGCTGAGTGTGCACATTAAAGGCCTAATCTGAAATTGCAGCTTGGTTGTACCTGTTGAACTACTATACTGAGCTTTTTTTTTATATAATAAGCATATTTTAAACAGAGATGCTCATGCAAGCATTAGTTACAAATTGATTTAAGTTAGCGAAGAAGGGATTGGCAGTTGTGTGAAAGTTCTTTTGTACTTGCAAAAATCGGTTAGAGTATAATAATAAAAATATAAAATAATTGTATATAAAGATTAAGATGATAATTATCTCACTTGTTTAATGTTTACACTGTTGGTAAAATGTTTTTTCTTTTTGTGCAAATTACAGTCTACAGTTCTTGTCCTTTGACACGGAAGCCAGCCATGACATGCTGAAGGTTTGGGACGGACCACCTGAGAATGAAATGTCTCTGGCAGAGCTCAGTGGGTCTCTGCTACCTGAGGGAATCCACTCCACACTGAACACTGTCACTGTGCAGTTTGAGACAGATTTTTACATCAGCAAGTCAGGGTTCGCTATTCAGTTCTCTAGTAAGTAATGTCCAGAACTAATGTACAAAACATTATTAAAATGATAAAAGTTGTTGATAGGAGTTGACCTAATACTACTGTTAATTTTATGATTTTGATCTGAAGTTCCCTGTAGCGTCTTTACATGTCTGTAATGTGTGTAAGACTATAGTAGGTTTTCAGGGTGCCAAAGAGAGACCAATACTGTTAATATGTTTTGAATATATTTTTTCTAGTGTTTCTCTTTTGACTAAAAGTCTGAATATCCACATTTCACATAACTGAGAATCCAAATCTGCATAATTGTCGTACTTGAAAACCTCACTTGACCAGTCAGAAATGATCTTAACAGATATTTCATAATACAGGATAGTAAACGGTTACTTGAATTGGTTAGAGTTAGGCATAGATATCCAGTGTGACACAGATTTTTAGAATTGCTCTCCCCTCTTTCTCCTCCACTTCTTTCTCTATGCTCCCTCTCTTCCTCTCTGTCTCTCTCTGTCCAGGCTCAGTAGCCACAGCCTGCAGGGACCCAGGTGTACCAATGAATGGCAGTCGTAGTGGAGATGGCCGTGAGCCGGGGGATTCAGTGTCCTTTCAGTGTGACCCAGGATACGAGCTCCAGGGGGACGACAAAATCACCTGTATACAAGTGGATAACAGATACTACTGGCAGCCCAGCCCGCCTGTCTGCATAGGTGAAAAGTCCAGCTTCCATATATTTATAGGGACATACAATAGATGTACTGCATACACAACTGCAGTTGTTTAGGGCTCAGTACCTTGCTCAAGGACACGTCTGTGAGTGACTTATGGGAGGGCTGTGTAAAAATAGATAATGTTTAGTGATCTGAACTTACTACTACTTAATACATACAGTACGATACTTTCATCCTGCATGGTTGAGCTTCAAACAGTACTCAAATTTTATGATATTTTAAGACTTTATTAGAGTTAATGTATACTTGTTGTTATGTTTCCATCATAGCTCCTTGTGGAGGAAACCTAACTGGCTCCAGTGGATTTATACTGTCTCCTAACTACCCACATCCCTACCCTCACTCCAAGGACTGTGACTGGCTCATTGCAGTCAACTCTGACTATGTCCTCTCACTGGCCTTCATCAGGTGACCTACTTTTTTACAGTAAAACATTTATTTATCCAGGGCGGGTTTGCTGAGCACAAATGTGCTTTTTCAGAAATGCCCTCACATGCTTAGGAGAAATTGATAAGATAGGCAGTGTTCTCATCTTTCTTAACCAAACTCCTTTTATGAACATATGTGGAATGAAAATGGACTAAGTCACGTGAAAATTCCGATCTTTTGGTGCTGGAGAAGAAGTTAGGAGATCACCAAAATCAATAGGAATCATCTTCTGGCAACAATGAATGTCTGTCTGGTACGTTTTAGACCCCTTTTAGAGCTGGTGAAAGAAAATTATAAGTCAATAGATTATAAAGGGCTTGTAACCACCAGGCTTCTTTTTGTTTGTTTTGCAACATACAGTATGCTTTGATCAAAAGCTGTCAATAGCAGCTTCTGTTTTTTTACAAGGGCTTGGAAACCATTTGGGACCATGACACTGTTTTTCTAAAAGTGGAAATTTTAACTTGTACCATTCAGTGTTCTGAAAATGCTCTTAAAATCTGCAAAGCTGAGAGCACTCTCAGGAACATTTTGCACATGCTCTCTAGTATAAAAAAACAGCTCTGTAAATAACCAGGTAAAATAAAAAAAAATCTCTTTTTCTGTGCCCCTGTTCTCCCCATCTGCTTCCCCCTTCCCCTTTTCCCTATCTGTGTTTTTCTTTATCTTTCTCTAGTTTCAATATTGAGCCAAACTATGACTTCCTGTATATCTACGATGGTCCAGATAGCAACAGTCCTCTGATTGGTAGCTTCCAGGACAGCAAACTCCCAGAGCGGATAGAGAGCAGTTCGAATACCATGCATTTAGCATTCCGCAGTGATGGGTCTGTTTCTTACACTGGCTTTCACCTGGAATACAAAGGTAAAATATCCTTCCTGCCATCATAATATACTGTGTAGAGTTTAGTGCTGGAATAGCTTCTAAATTACTCAAAGTAAGACTACAGAAGGCAAACAGCACAAACCACAGATAATTCTTGGGGAGTGTCAAGCATGTTTGGAAATCTTTACAGCAGTTCAACAGCTGTTATTAACAGTGCAGAAAAATTTCACTCTGGCATGATAAGTAAACACATCTGTAATATAATCAGGATTACCTAAGCAAAAGCAGCACACCGTCATTTATTCTGCATTCAGTATCCAATGGTTTATACTGTATCTTTAACTAGATGTCACCTGGAAATAGACTCTACACATGTATGTCTTTTTATGATGAAAAGAGATAGAAAAACAGAAAGAAGACACACACTCCCATTGGGAGCGTTTTATAGCCACCTTGTAACTGTCAATTGTTGAAAAATAATTTTAATATACTCTGTTTGATGTAATTGCATCAGGGGCTGTTTTCTGTCTCATCTGTTTTTCATAAGCAAGGGAACTTGGGAAGGGTTTCATACTTAAAGTGACAAAATGTTTCAGATGGCTCCTGTGATGACAGGATGTCTCCAGAATGTGTGTAGAAATATTTAATTTTCATATTGAACAAAGAAGACTTGCATTACCCCTAAACACTCAATACACGTATTTGCAATTAAATCTCCCACACGGATGACAGCGTGCATCATGCTGATTTTAAGATGAAAAAGAATGATTGCTCTCACCAGTGTCTGTCAGAGCAGTGAGTTTGACTCACTTGCACAAAAGAATCAACACTGGCTTAATGTGGACTCAGGAATTAAGTCTTAAGTTGATGCAGGGTGGCCGCTAATCTTTTAGGAGGGGGGCCAAAGCCATAATTTACAAGGTTCATGTAGCATTCAAAAGCCGGGGGATGAAATTATGGTTCTCGCTCCATCTTTGGCAAAAGCGGCTAAGTCAAACAGACTGTAAAAAAGGCCAATGAAATGCCTGCCTCATTTGATTAAGGCTAGGGACTTAGTTATTATTAATTTGACTTATTATTTATGTGTGCCTGTCGCCTTTTCTTTGCCTCATTCTCTCTCTCACTTACTCACTTGTTCTCTTCATCTCTGTCCAGCCAAGCTGAGGGAATCATGTTTTGACCCAGGTGTGGTTCTGAATGGGACCAGGCTGGGATCCGATTATAAGCTTGGCTCTACTGTCACCTTCTATTGTGAGGCTGGATATGTTTTGCAGGTACAAAAAAAAAGTGGATGGATGGATGGATGGATGGATGGAATGGTGGCTGGCTGCTTGGCTGGTTGGTTGATTGGTTGGATGGGTGGATAGGTGGTTGGTTAGTTGATTGAGTGATGGGTTGCTTGGTTGGTCGGATGGGTGTTTGGTAGGGCTGGAACAATGCGTCGACGAAATACGTCGATTTGCATGGAATGCGTCGATGCCTCACACTGTTCACATTCATCCCCAAATATGCCGCTCCCAGGCATGCTGAAAAAAGCCTAAATCCAATTGTCAAAAGTGTGGTTATTCTTTAAACAGAGACCTAACAAAATGGTGCTCTGTACGTTTTGTAAAACTGAAATGGCCTACCACAGCAGTAGAACTTCTACACACAAACATCTCAAAAGAAAACATCCCTGGTCTCTCCGCTGCTGTCTCCTGCTGCTGACAAGACAGCAGCACAAGTATCTGGACTATTACAGTGAGTTTTGTCTGATTGTTGGTTGGTAGCCAGTAGCTGGGAGTCGTTGTTGTGTCCTTATCTGTTGTGTTTCAGACAAGAACTGAAGACTCCCTTTCCTAATTTTCTAATTAGGACTGCACTACATAAATAAACTTGGGGATATTTGTATTACTGATAGATGTCTTTTCTTGGCACTTTATTTTTTTATGTTGGGAAATTTTTATTTGTAAAATAAGTATTTTTATGAGAAAATGCTTCAATAAAAGGTTGAAAGATTAATGGTAGAAGTTATGGTTATTAACCAAAGCATTAATTAACTAATCAGAAAATAATCGTTCGGTTAACTGACTAATAGAAAAAATAATCAATAGATTAATTGATAAAAAGATGGATGGATGGATGGCTGGATGGTTGGCTAATTGGTTGGTTTGTTGGTTGTTGGATGGGTTGTTTTCTTACAATAAAATGTTTTGGGGTTTTTTAGGGCTATTCTACCCTAACCTGCAGTATGGGAGATGATGGAAGACCTGGATGGAACAGGGCATTGCCTAGTTGTCAAGGTAACATGCACTAAAACACAGGCTGGAATAGAGCATCTCCGAACACAATGCTTAAACTTATTTTAGTTCAGCAATGTGTTATTTTCTGTGTATATCGTGTGTGATTATGTGCCTCCCTGCATGTCTTTATGTGTGTGCACATGTGTATGTTCTCTCTCCAGCTCCCTGCGGAAGTCGTTCTACAGGCTCAGAAGGGACTGTTTTATCTCCAAACTTCCCCAGAAACTATACCTCTGGACAGACCTGTGTCTACTCTATTGCTGTACCAAGAGAGTTTGGTAAGTTCATCCACAAACCTACTATTTCACACATGCAGTTGCAGTGAATAACATCAGTCTAAGAATATTTCACAGAATTACATACAGTACCTGTATGAATCTGTTAGGTGTGCTAAAGTGAACAGTGCAATACAGTTGTAGTCGGTATTAAAGGAATTTATTCTTTATTCTTAAAAAGATTCCAAATACGAGTGTATAATGCTCTGAAGTGTAGGTGAAGAACAGTCGAAAATGAAACCTGTGATCACGATTTTCTTTGACATGTATTCTACTATTGATCTCATACTGTGAAACAAAATGACATTAAAACTTGTTTGATTTTTAATGGAGATCCCCCTGAAGGAGCCCTTTGGGGTTTTTAACCTCTGAAAAACTAATAGATATATTACAAATGATTAAAAGGTGCTCGCTGGCCATTTATTTGATTCCAGGTCAGGGTTTCATCATTGAAGTGACATTTAAAGATGAGGCTGTTTTTATCTTGCCTCGTTTGATCAGTGGTCCTCAAGTCGGACATAAATGACGCATCATAAAGATATGAATATTGTAGAGGATTCTTCACATTAAATGAGGCTGTGTTGGGAATCGGGGGACATCAGAAGAAGATGTGAGTCTCCTCTCACACTTTCTCACACGCATTTAGTTCCTCTCTTTCTCTCCCGAATTGCAAGGGGCGCAGTCAAGAAGTAATGAATTAAAAATCACTGATTATAGTCAGTAAAATTGTCTGTTGGAATATATAATGTCAGTAACATATTTCAGTCAAGTGTAACTTCACCCCCAGGTCTCAGCTCCACCCACTGCATAAGTTTGAAAAAGGTTAAAAATTGGGCATGGGGCTGAGAGTGGGGGTGGGGGGGGTGTGAGACAGGAGTTGCAGGGAAAAACAGAGAGCGATGCAGGTATACAGAGTGCTACTTTGAGGTGGAGGACCTTTCCCCTCCAGAATCCCCTGAAGGACATTTGTGTGGTGGTGGGCTGAGCCATATCATTTCGAGCCATTGGCTCCGACCCCAGTAATGCCCAAAGCCGGAGCTATCTCAGCCGAGGCAATGCAGTCTCTGACAGGCTGCACACGTAACGTATGCGGACCATTCGCAGAGAGTATGCTGCACCACGCTTCCACTATAATCAATGAATCCTGCAGTGGTAATGTAACATTAACGTTAGTTCACGTTAAAACTATGTAATACTGATGATGAGTCTCGATCAGCATGTATTTGAAAATGAGCGGACTTCACAGACTCCCACTCAGGCAGATGGAGCCGCTCACCTCTGATTAGAAGGCGTTAACACTAATATAAATTTCATGACGTAGAGAAGTCTCAACCAGTCAGCTCTATCTCAGCATTGGCCTTGCAAGGCCAGGGCTGATTTTAAACAGGAAATGGCGTGTTGAGCGGTTTTCAACCCATAAAATGCCAATTTTTATATATTTGGCAAGAAATGTCGATATTAACACCAGCATTGATGTGTTTCATCACAGTACAGTCATATCATTTAGTTTACAGCTCAAAAAACAGGTCTAAGTGTGCAGTACCTCTTTAATATTACATTCATTTCAAAATCTGTAGAGTAGAGGGTTCAATTTACAATTCAATCAAATTTAAATTCATAGTGTTGGCCATGTCACTTTCAAGTTAAGCACTGAAGTTCATTCTTGACCTTGGAATTAGTAGTTTGACAAAACAATCTCAACTCAAGGTCCACTTGCTTTATATATATATATATAGTATATATATATATATATATATATATATATATATATATTGTCATGGAGATGGATTGGTTGACATGCAACAGTGACATGCATTGGTAGCTGTTAAAATTTCTATTCTATGTTGGCAAAAAAATAAGCATGAAAGTTTAGTTTTGACCTTTAAAATATTTTGTCATTGTCCTCGTCAGCAGGTACCATTGAAAGCTCCAGAAAAAGTTAGTAGGCTGACAGTAAGGTGGAATTGTGTTGTCAAAGTATCAATATTATTTAATTTTCAAGATGTGTAAGTTTACATTTGTGTCTCTAATATCCGATCACGGTATCATGTCGACTGATTATTAGACCGACTGACTCATTGGGTCTGACTTGAGCTTTTACAAACAATCAGTAATTGGTGGATATGAGGTCCGATTACGCCCTGTAGTATTATGAATAAATAGAAGCTTTGCCTGAGGCTGTTGATGGTTGCTGTGTCATTATATTTGCGTAGCAGCTTTTGGAGTGTCAGATCCATGTAGACATTTTGACTGAAAGGAGCTAACATTTGGTTGGCCTACATATTGTATAAGACACACAGACAGCCTGCCTGAACCTCCCACACAGAGTGACAGACAGAGATTGTTTTGCTAAGTTGCAGTGCTGGAGTTTTACGCCATGCCCAGATTTTTTAAGCAGCTGTCATTCTCAAAAAACCCCCAAAACATTTCTATAATTTGTGATCTTAAAGTAATTGAAGGTTACAGGCTCAACATTGTAGTTTCAAAACTGTTTGATGGTCAGAGGGAGACTGGTTATTAAGTGGTTAATGGTGTTTCACCATTCGTACAAATGGCTCCTTCAGTTTTAACACCAGGTGGAGAAAACCGTTGGCATTTATCCCTGTGGAGATGCCATACCTCCTGTTGAATGAGGACATGGCTGAGGACACCCACTCAGGCAGCTCATCAGGACGCATGGCAGCTCCACAGGGATCGATGCCCAGGTTTTCTCCATCTGATGTCAAGAGCTGAAGAAGCCCTTTCAAACGAAGAGTGAAACATTTCAATCATTTGATAACAAGTCCAGTGGATTGATTTAAACTTTGCTGGACTGTTAGGACCTGGGCGACTGAACAGCTCTACCAGGTCATGTAACTACAGTGCAGAGGGATTTCACTACCAACAAGCCATGTGGTTAACACAGTGTGGGACAACACTGCTGTTATCACTGTGCGTGTGGCTTTGTTTGTGTGCGTCTTTCTGTATTAGTATGTATATATGTTGTTCTTTGTTATCTCGGTATCAGTGAAATCCACTGTGATTTCTCAAAGTGTGTAAGCCGTTCCATGTGTGCTTTAATGCTTTATAGGTCTGTGTGTGAATGATGGTGCATGTGTGCCCTCCTGCCTGAAATCTGTGGTGTTTTGAAACGGTTTCAGCTGTGAACCCCTCCACCTGCTCTGCGGTATGTCGATATTACAGCGAGGAATGATGGAAACCTTAATCACTCTGATTTCCTTAAAATCTATACACAGTGGGAGCTTTTAAGTATTTCTGCTGACAGGCAGAATCTTGTCATTCTTTATGACCACTCAACAGCATGCCCTTATACACATTCTCATGTACGACCATGACACGGCTATAAGTGGTAGATTCATCTACCCTATAGAGCTGAAGTCTTTCTAGACGATTTTGTGTTATTGTCAGATTCTCTTTCACACCAGCAGGGATAATTCAACAGCAATTGAAAATCCACTGTATTGTTTCTGTTCTGCATTGTTTTGTCATTATTTTAACATGAAATGAGGATTTACATGAAAGCAAACAGGGTATCTTTTGTGAGTCAGAGGAATGTTTCCGCAAAATGCGGATCATGCTTTCAAAGAACTCCACAGAGAGAGACAGCCTTTTGCAAAGTGACCAGTGACCTTCTTATAGCCAAATATCCTTGGCAATGTTCAGATTTAATCCTTTACACCTCAGCCTTTGGGGCCAAAGAGAGAGAGAGGGAGGGGGAGATGGAGAGGTGATATGTGTGTGTGTGTGTGTGTGTGTGTGTGTGTGTGTGTGTGTAGTCAGCAAGCTGGCTTCACTGAGGCTGAAATAAATGTAATTTATCCTAAAGGACATTTTTTCCTTGTGCTGCAGATAAACAAATTTTCATTTATGTAACAACAACTACAGATCTGCATCTTAAGGCGACTTGATGATTGATTTGAAGACACTGTGATCAACCGAGATAGAGAAGAGTACACAGAGAACAGAGAACTAGCAAATATGGGGTCTCAGGCCTCCAGGGGGCCTTCTAATGCTACCTGCCAGTACAGCTACAGGAATCTCCAGCTATTATATGGGCAGCCTGGGTTTAATTCCTGGCCATTGCAGCAGTCTTTTCACTTTCCTTCATACTGAAAAAGAGTAAAACATGGGTTTTGGGGCACAGGTTTGACAGGTTCCCACTTGTGCCATGTGCCTTTCTTTCACTGTACCTGCTTGTAATACTTTAGAGAAGACAGACAGAAAAACACCTTGCCCTACTGGCATATGTTGACAAAAGTAAGTCAGTTTTTGCCAACACCAGTATTTCACACTAGCTGCCAACACTGATACACCCTAGCCAACTGACGAGGGGGTGGTGGGTTGCACTGGTGCGTGATGAAGATAAGGTGATGTTTTGACTGTTAAGTGTCCTGATATGTAATTTTGTGCCAATAGTTGGCTTCAGATAGAAGTTGACACTGCAGCTTAATAAAATTTAAATTAGGTGTTACAGGTTAATTTTATCATTGGAAGGTCAGGCATTGACAGTGGCATGGAATAATAATTTGCCACCATTCAAGTGTGGTGAACTCATCTCTTTATCTGTCATTTTTTCCCCCTTTTTTTGTCTCCAGTCCTCTTTGGTCAGTTTGTGTTGTTCCAGACATCTCTGAATGATGTGGTGGAAATCTACGATGGACCTACTCAACAAAACACACTATTGTCTTCTCTCTCTGGGTCCCACTCTGGTAAGGATGGATGGATGGACAGATAGACAACCTGAGCCCTAACCATATCTCTTCCTTTCTGATCTTGCCTCTCTTTGACTCTGCCTCCCTCTCTCTTCTAGGTGAGTCTCTCCCTCTGAGTTCGGGAAACCAGATCACGATAAAGTTTACCACAGTCGGACCAGAAACTGCTAAGGGATTTCACTTCGTCTACCAAGGTCAGCCAATCACGAGTCCCCTAAGTTATTATTTAAATAATCGTATTTCTTACTGGCGATAGCAATGGTAGTACTGATATATTTTGGCAAAATTAGTATAGCCAGAATCACTAAAACAGCCTACTAATAAATGTGATTCTGTAGGTTTATAAAAGTTGTATACACTTTTTCCCACAATAGCAATGAGGTTTTGTGTCTGTGTAGTGGCAGTTATTCCTCCACAAACCTTGGGGTATGGGGTATGTGGGTTATCTCTTGTATTCTGTAGAAGTGGCCATTTTAATTTATGTTTTTGATGTATTTAACCTTTATTTAACCAGAAAAGCCACATTAAGATTAAATATATCTTTTTTAAGAGTGACATGGGCAACATAGGCAGCAATAACTGTACATTTAGCATTACTATTCAATATTAACATGTTTCAATGGTTGTGGCATCTTCCTTATTTCTGCAGCTGTACCGAGGACCAGCTCCACCCAGTGCAGCTCAGTCCCTGAGCCGCGCTTCGGGAAACGTCTCGGTAATGACTTTGCAGTTGGCTCCTTGGTGCAGTTTGAGTGCAACCCTGGTTATGTCCTGCATGGCTCTACTGCCATACGGTGTGAGAGTGTTCCAGACAACCTGGCACAATGGAATGATACCCTGCCAACATGCATAGGTAAATATGGATCTAGGAATTAGGCAAAAGACAGACATGTTCCTGTTCAAAATGCAGTAACATCCTAAGATGCATTATCACAACTCCACTTTGAAAAACAATTAAAAACAAAATACAGACAATTCAAATGAAGATAGCGTTTCAATTTAGACCCTAAGCCTAATTATAACTAAGCTGTCTCCCAAGCCTCAGGCTCACCGGTCTCCTCCTCTGCAGGGGAAGAGATAGTACAACCCACTTTCTCTTTCCCTGTTACTTTCAGACAAAGTGTTGTTTTAACCTCTGCTTTTCTCTCCTTTCTGCTCTCTCCTCTCTCTCAGTTCCCTGTGGGGGTGTGTTGACCTCCCGCCGTGGGACCATCCTGTCGCCTGGATATCCAGAGCCCTATGACAACAACCAGAACTGTGTGTGGAAGGTCTCTGTTCCAGAGGGGGCTGGAATACAGGTAGTACCTGTCACACGCTGCTTCCTGGCTGACCTATGTATCATTGGCTTAAAAGCTGAGCAGGCAGGATGTCAAGGAAGATAAGATATTATTAGAAGGATGAATGGATGGATGGTTTGTGAGAGAGGGACCATCCAGAGATAACTAGATAGCATCTAATCGTGAGAGATAATGCCTGATTGCGTGTAAGCTAAACCGCTCTCACGGACAAATACAAAGGCAAAGATGCCTCTGACACAAAATGGAGTGTGTTACAAAAATTTGACAAACGCCTCACATCATTTAGTTTTTCTTTAGATTTTACAGTCCATCCCATCAAGTACAGGTGTGTTCTGTATCATTTGACTACATTTTATGTTGTTTGACAGTTTCATTGGATATTTACAGCAAGTAACAGTCATCAGACATCAGAAGACAATGAAACGAGAGCTAACAAGAACAAATTCAAGTCTTTCGCTTCCTCTTTATCTGTCTCTCCAGATACAAGTTGTGAGTTTTGCCACTGAGCATAACTGGGACTCTCTGGATTTTTACGATGGTGGCGACAACCACGCACCAAGACTGGGCAGCTACTCTGGTAAACAGTTTTTTCAGTATTTCTTATAGTGTTACTCAAAAAGTTACACATATCATGGCCTTTCTTGCCAAAAAGTAATTTGTCAAATGACACTGATTATGTGTGAGACAAATTCCAACAGTTTAGCAAGTAGGAAACTTATACAATGATTTTGTTATATTATAGCATGCTCTGGTAAACAGTTTTTTCAGTATTTCTTATAGTGTTACACAAAAAGTAACGCATATCATGGCCTTTCTTGCCAAAAAGTAATTTGGCAAATGACACTGATTAAGTGTGAGACAAATTGCAACAGTTTCACAAGTGGGAAACTTTTCCAATGCTCTTGTTATGTTATACCATACAGTTATTTTCAACAAGAAATATGTTAAATCATACAGTTTGGAATTGAATTGTGACAATTTTGATAGCAATAGTTAATTTGGTAGTGAGAGTAACTGAAAAGACACTACTGAACAACATTCAACATTTTTAATTAAGAAAGGCCTGTCACAGCTACACAGGTTAAAGCTACAGTTGGTAGAATTGTGAAGAGAGTGGACTAAGCTTGAAAATGTGAACGAGTACTTCCAGGTCCTTCCCCTCTTACTCTGGTGTGGTCCAGCTCGCCTTCAAAGCCCCTCCCCGCAGCATCACTCAATCTAATTCTTTCTTTTTAGCTTGCTTCTCTTCATTGGTCTTCTTCTGTTGACTTGCCTTTGTCGTGGAAGCTGTTGTTGGTTGTTTACAAGTCCGCCATTGCGTCCGCTCCGAGTTTGCGCATTCGCGGGGGAGGGGAGCTGCCCGCAGCATGAGCAGGAGACGCCGTCAGATACTCCTCCTGCTCTGATTGGTTGTTTTTACTAGGGAGCGGTGGATTCTTGAAATGGCCTTAGGGGCAGCAGGTGGAGCCAGAGGAGTGATTTTTTTCATAGACTATCTTCTCATGTGGTACTCTCAGGACATAGTGACAGTTTTAGCAAATATGACTAAAAGTTATTTTTATACTAGTTACCAACCACAGCTTTAATGGTGTGATTAGATTTGAGGGAGAAATCACATTTTTAAGGCCAGGGCCCCTTTACAACCACTCATACTCTACGTAACAAAATAAAGAAGAAGAACTCTGTTGTCTTGTAACCTGATCACAGAAAATATAGCTTGACAGTTATATGCTGTAAAGTTAGACGAACGTTGCATGCTGTCATGATGTTTTGGGGCATACAAGACCCTGGCCATGTGGCCCCCTGCAGTTAGTGCAGTTAAAGCTAAACTGGTTCCATTCTAGGTCTCCCAGCAGGCGCTGAGAAACACACCCGCTGACGCCTGCTTGTTTATCTGTGAATCCTTGAAAGACATATGAGAAATTTTTGTCGCATAGCTAATTGATCCTCTTACACTCTAATTCTCTACTGGGAATAGATATTTCCTAAGCAATCTATGACATGATGTGTCAAACACATTAATTCCAAAACAATACAATTATTCACAATTCTAAATGCTTCCAATATTTACTGCACAATGTCATTAGCTATTTAAGTTACCTTTAATGGGAAGAGCAAGATTTTTTTTAACTCATGGTAATTATGGTATGTTTGATATTTACTAACAATCATATAAGAGATATAATACCCTAATTACAAGTTTTACATAGATTTATCACTACGATCAAGCTTAATAGCCTAAACAAACTAATTTTACTGCTCTGTTTTATTGCTCTGCGTGACTGTTTTGCTGTGCCATGTCAGTGATATGTCTTTTGTGGCAGGTAAAATCTTTCAATCCACACACCAACAGCAGCACACATCATACCCACTGAAACAGAAAACTAAAATTTTAATATTTTTTATGTTTTATGTAAAAACATATATTCTATATTTCACTCATACATGCAGAAGCAAAAAAAGTATGAACTACTTTCTCTTCTCATCTTTTCCTGTTGAAAATATTATAAAAAAGTGAACTCAACAAAATTCCAAAAAGAGTGTACGATTAGTGTGGCTGGTCCCAATATTGGCACTGACTACAATGGAAGTGCCTCTGTTCAGTCTAAGTGAAGCATTCCTCTGGATATATTCACTCATATAATTTCAAAGGGGGAGTCAGCACCTTCTAGGGATACTAATCCTACTTTTAGGGAGTGTAGTTAGTTATGTTGAATAATCTATGTAAGGGCTCGACATCTTTATGACAAATTGGATAAGGTATTCAATTGTGGGAAATGAAATGACCATGACATGTCCATCTAAAAAGTCATTAATGAGTTAATACATGCAGGGCGATGATAAAACTTGAAAAAAAATGTTGTACTGGTTAATTACAACTGTTAATTAATGCTGTCATAGTACCCAAAACAACTGTTATGGTTAAATCCATGCATTTAATTATTCATCATCATTTATAATTTATTATTAAGGAAAAATCGTTTTTTATTTTCCTTTATGATAATGAATATGATTTTCTCTGGAATGTGAACAAGACCAGCATGGGCTGTTCAGACATCTGCTAATTATTTCCCCCCATAACAGGCAACCAATAACATCCACTGGCCTAATTTACTGTTTATTCAGAGGAATGTCTCTGTAACTTTGATACGTTTTGCTGACACACCTGCCACTGCACAAAAATCAACATGTAAATCAAAAACAAGACTTTGCCCACAGCTCACTGGCCTCTGAGAAAACACAAAAACTCCACAAGTGGCTAATATCAGAAGATACTTTTTCCCACTGTTGCATCTTCAAACAAGCCAAGACAATGACATTTTCACTTATAATGAGATTAGTTAATTTTCCTTTACATTGCAGTGCATCATCTACTATGTTATTGTGAAGAACCCTGACAGAATTACACTGTTGCACTGCGCCAGCCTTGCCTCAGTTGTGCAGTACCATTTTTTACTTTGTACTTCGCCTTGCCACACTAAGTAGGTCAAGCCAACATTTTAAAAGTGGTTTCAAATAAAACAGATGTCTCATATAAAAGTAATTCCCCTCTCCCTCCTTCGAGAACACTTCACAAACAAAAAAAGTGAAAATGTAGGTTTGGGAGGCCTTTGTTGTTTCCTTTGCTGTCAGATAACTAAGATCATTTGCTTTCAAGCCTCAGTTGAAAAATGAAAAATGTGATCGTGGTCCTCTGTTGCTTCCTCTCTCCCTGCTTTCAGGCACCACCATCCCCCCTCTCCTGAATAGTACATCTAACAACCTCTATCTCAGCTTCAGCTCTGATATTAGTGTCTCAGCTGCTGGTTTTCACCTGGAATATACAGGTAACATATTTGTCTTGTATACAGCTTTATCTTCAGAATATGCTATATATACATAATGATGACAGAAGCGTTTACAACCATGTTTATTTCACATTTCTTAACAGCTATTGGTCTGGAGTCTTGTCCAGAGCCTCAGACTCCAAGCTATGGAATAAGACAAGGAGACAGATTTATGGTGGGGGACGTCGTTCAGTTTTCATGTGAACAAGGATACTCTCTTCAGGTAAAAATACTTTATGTGTATATACTGTTTGTCTTTCTGCACGGATTCATATTAGCTACTGAGTGACTGAGAGGAATTGGAGAATAGTCATTCCCGATGCACAGACACACACATGCACCACAAGTTGCGGTTGTTTCATGCAAACTGACTGCCAGATATGTATATGAAATCATTAAAGGCAGCTTTTCTGATGTGCCGTCATTCACTCTTTTTATCCCCTGACTGCACAAACGAAGAACTATATAAACTGTGAATCAGAAGGAAACCCCGCTCTCGGGTGGTTTTCCCCAGCTCTTACTAAACATACAGCTCTGGTGTGGTTTGCACAACTCCTGAATAATGTATGTCTCTGGTGTGGTCTGCCCAATTTCTGTGCAGTATACAGCTCTAAAGGAGGTTTGCCTTCCTCATGCTTAATATACAGCTCTACAGTATTAATACAGTTGTTATTGCAAAGCATGAATATTGTTGTTGAGTAGATAAAACAGCACTTTCAAACCAAATTAATTAAAGCTTATCAGTGGTGATTTCCCAGCTGTTATATGATAGTAGATTGTGGTTGCTTTTATATTTCTAGGGCAATGCTCATATCACCTGCATGCCTGGACCTGTTCGAAGATGGAACTACCCTGTACCACTATGTCTTGGTAGGTGTTCTCCTACAGTACACGTATGCACGCACATATACACGCATGCATGCAATCCAGCCTGAATATACTGAGATACGTGCAGAACTTCAGTGCTACAGAAATGATGCAAGCAGTCTCCATTGCCTCCCCTGACTCCCTGGAAAATAAGCCGTTTGATCAATTTACTGTTCTGTGATGAGCTGATTATTTAGTATTCTGTGCAGAATATGATTAAGCTTTTAAACTGATGCAAAACTCAGTCAGACTCTGCCATAAACATGCAGAGTGTGCCAAAGCATCAGCATGCACTGAGGCAAACTAGAGGAAACAAGCCCTGGACACACATCTACTTGCACAATGGTAATTTATTCAAGAAGGGTATTTATTTAAGACTCGGAATATTAATGTTTTATTCAAAATGATGCAAAATGTCAGGTTGAAGATACTCAAGGGTCCAGCCGGTAGCAGAGTCTTTAAAAAAGGAGAAGAAGTGTATGTCTGCTGTACTCAGTGAGATCAGCCTCCTGCTTTTGATGTGTTGCTTTCAACATTGAACCACTGTTTCCCTTTTTTCTCTCTTTCTGTGTTATGTGTGTGTGTGTGTGTGTGTGTGTCTGTAGCCCAGTGTGGTGGGTCTATGACAGATGTAAGTGGAGTGATTCTAAGTCCTGGTTACCCCGGCAACTATCCCAGTGGATTAGACTGCACATGGACAGTCAACTTACCTGTCGGCTTCGGTAAGAAACACTCAACTTTGAAACGGTGTGTGTGGTTCTCTCTCCATTTGTGTATCTGTGTATCTGTTTTCTCCGTCTGTCTGTTTCTTTCTCCCCCTTCATATATCTATGTTATTTATGGATTGATTTATTCAATTACTCGCTCACTCACTCACTCAATCAGCGCTGGTGGCCTTCATCCACTTTGTTCCTGAGTGGCTGCAGATGAAGCTTCTACAAATGCTTTTCTTGCCGTCCTCTCTGTCAGTCAAGCTTTGCTGATTGCTGTAAATGTCATAAGTTATGTATTTTTCTCAGGTATCCATCTCCAGTTTCTGAACTTCTCCACTGAAGCGATCCATGATTACTTAGAGATCCGCAGTGGAACGCTGGAGACAGGCTCGGTCATTGACCGGTTCAGCGGTCCAGTCATCCCCAAGCCTCTGTTCAGCACCACCCACCAGACTAGCTTCTTCTTCCACAGTGACTATTCACAAAACAAACCAGGGTTCCACATCACATATCAAGGTAAATGTTGTTTCTACTACTTCCTTGTGTATGCTTTGCTAAGCAAGAAAACAAAAGCAGATGTCTGACTGTGCTTTTTCTGAAAACAGCAACTGTTGCCAATGTGGAAACTTGGTTAGTAAATTTATACAACTGGCTGACTGTGACTTCACTTTTCAGGAGCGACTAACAATAAAATTATCGACATTCAGGCAACGATAAAAAAAATGTTTCTTAAAGCACTTGCCAAAAAATTACAGGGTGCATGCAAGAGTTCATTTTTGGATTAACTTCAGTGATGAGATGAGTTTTATATTTATTCTATCTGACACTAAAAAGGTTTGGAGCAGCCTTATATTTATTGTGACAAATCTAAATGTGCTACGGCTAATTCCATTAATGTGCAAATTACAATGGCTGATGAATAATACCTTTTATCTCATGACAGGGGCACTGCCAAAGTGTTTTAAAACAGGACTATTATTGCTACTAATGATTGTCTTTCTCAGTCACATGTCTTTCTTCAGTCATGCAAACCCTTGACTCTTGTAACTTCGGCTGTGACTAAAATGTTTAAATGGCAGACTGTCAGATTTAATTTGAGAGTACTTTGGCAACATCAAAAGAACAAGTATGAGCTTCTTTGGTGCATGATACCCTTGTCAAAAAGTTAGTAATCTTAATTTATATCTAGAAGTCTGCAGCTGTTATTTTTCGTCAGAGTTTTTCTCCAGCGTTTCATATTTTAGTGTTATTTGAAATTTCGGCTGCAGATGCAGTATGTCTTCATCTTAAACAAGCCAGAGGAATTATGAGTTTGTCTTTTGAACTCTGTAAGAAAATTAGTACTGAAAAACAGCTTTTATGTAGGAGGAGAAAGATCATTTAACTTACTCAGAGTAGTTTAAGGCAGAGTGTAGTCCATTTGCAGGATGTTTAAAATGGGTTCTAACTCTCAGACTGACAGCTACAGCTGGTGATCAGGATCTTACATTTATTTTGTAGCATTGGCCAGAAAAGACCCTTGAAATTAAATCAAAATCTATTGTGATTAATTGTACCATGACCATCTTTGTTTTGCTGAATGACTGATTTTAATTAGTTATTTACACAATTTGATGTTTTCCTACCTGGACTTTCTGCTACATTTCTTGTACTGACTGACTATTAGTCAATCAATGTTAGAATGGATGTATTTATTGTCTCTTTCTATGAGTGACTTGATTTTAACGCAGCAGTGCACAATTAAAGGAAAGAAGCACATACCAAACCGCTGCTCTTGGCCATTTAAAAACCAGTCCTGTATTGTTACTATTTTCTTTGACTACTCTGGTCTATTGTCTCTAAAGCCTACCAGCTCCAGAGTTGCCCAGACCCTCGGCCATTTCGAAACGGCATCGTGATTGGCACAGATTTTAGTGTTGGGATGACGGTGTCGTTTGAATGTCTGCCTGGATATTCTCTGATCGGAGAGGCTTCACTCACATGTTTACACGGAATCAGCAGAAACTGGAATCACCCTCTACCGCGATGTGAAGGTAATGCAGAAGGTCATCCCTGTACCTATTACTGTGTCAGAATGACTGTGTCTATTTGTATTTTTCTTTGGTCTGAGAGGTTTCATATGTGCTGTATTGTGAAGGGAATATAAACTGTGTTTGTTACTTCATTGCTGTTACTTCTGCTAATATAAAATATCTAATTTTCTCAAGCAAGCATCATTTATGTTTTATATGGGGTTTGCAGAGGAGGTGGGAAGAGGAGTTTTTTAGAGACAATGTATTCCCCAGGCCATCCTAAAAGCACCCTCACTTGTGAATGCTTTTTAATAGCATTTCAACACTGATATCATCACTGTTGTGAATATTGGTAATCATGTTTTATATTGTTGCTTTCCCGACTCTGTTGAAGTAATATTCCATTATTAAACAGAGTTGTCTTACTCCAAGCTGTAACTATTTAATGCATGCATTATTTTTTATTCATACCTGCCAACACTGCTTTCTAAAAGTAAGCACAATATTTCCCTTGATATTTCTACTACAGTATTACCAGTTGATATTGAATGTTGTACTGAGAGCAAAGTGGAAAAACATAAAAAGCAATTACAAGCGAATGCAACTTATAACTCAACACAAAAATGAAAATTGTTCCCCTGTAAATTGAATGAATGAGAGAACCTAAATTACATTGAAACAAGTATAAAATAAATCTGGAGGAAAGAAGAGCAGTGTCCAGTGGTGAAATTATATCATTAAATTATTATGCTAACTTTATGGCAAGTAGCTGCATAGTAATCTTCTAAATTCTTTTATTTTAAGGCTAGACTTTAGTGCACTAACACTCATTCAAGGACACTTAATTTAGAAAACTGTAAATATTCACTCTCATAGCTCTCAGCTGTGGCAACTTCACAACACTGATGAGCAACACCTACACTCCTGAGGAATACCTGTGCTGCAGAACTGAAATAAAACTGTAATGACAATTTATTAAAGGTATTAAGGTGTTATCCATTGGTCATTACATGGCTGATAGAGATGTGTCCTCTCTCAGTCATCCAGACAATTACTAAAGCTTCACAATGGTAATACTAATTTGCTTGTAATTTATTAAGGGTAATACTGTTAATGTTCTATCTCACAGCTCTCTGTGGTGGCAACATCACGTCGTTGAATGGAACCATTTACTCTCCTGGTCACCCTGAGGAATACCCCAACTTCCAGGACTGTGTGTGGAGTGTTAGAGTTCCTCCTGGACACGGGATTTACATCAATTTTACTGTACTGAGCACTGAGCCCATATATGACTACATTACCGTCTGGTAGGAGTTACTTAGTTCTTTTATTGTTTTTCCACATATTTACTCTACTTCTTAACTGACACTGTTCATCCTCATTATGTGCTACTTCTTACCAATTTTCTCCATCTTTTTCAGCTTCATCAAGATTTATTTCACTTAGAAATCTTTTTTTATTTGACTGAATAGCCATTTAATTTGTAACACATATTCAGAGAACTTTCACTACACACACACACATACTTTCTCTCTCACACAGGATGTCATGCTTCTTAACATCTTTTCAGAGCTGGCCACTAATTGGCTAAATTCCTGCAAGGGTTACTATGACTACAGACATCTCTCCTTGAATATAAAGCTACTCTGATATAATTTCCTTCTTGTCATGTTTTACCCGTCTCTCTTTACCCATAAGTCTGTCTCTCCTTCCCTCTGTTCCTTACACTATCTCCAAATCTTAGTCAGTCTTATATGTTAAGTACGATGCATCTTTCCCTCCCTACCAGCCCAGCCTTAACTTCTCTCTTCAATATTCTTTTTGAGGAGAGCAGATGTTGGCAACAGCAGACATTTTGTCAATGCAGGTGTTTAAATGATGCTTAGACACCATGTCACATAGTTTTTTTGCAGGTACAAGGTGGCAGCAGAACCATAAATAGACTGCACAGTCTATTTCTATGGTTGCCATGTTGCTGCCCCTTCTCTATAGCTAAAGCCTGTTTCCTATAAATAGACGGCAGGGTGCAGCATCAACAGTTTAGAAACGTCACCTGGCATACAGATAAGGAGAGGCAGGGCTAGGCAGGGAAAACAACAACAGCAGGGTAAGACATGGTGTGCTGCTGATACATTCCCTTGTATGTATTTTTAGACCAACACAGAAGGACCAAATATCTGTCTTGTACTTTTGTTAGCCTGTCATGATGTAAGGAGTGCCTTCCAGATTTCCAGGTTTGGCTGTTTCCACAGCCCTTTGGAAACTCTAAAATTATTATAAATAAAAACGTTGTTAGCTATTGAGAAAGTCTGGCAACACTCGACAAGCACTGTGCCTGGATGACCCACAAGTGTCCAGCACCGACTATATCAAAGAATTACTTTGATAGTCTCCTTCCTCCAGAGAAAGATAGGTACACCAAGAAATTGAGCATGGAAGCTTAAAACGGTTCCCTTATTCTCTACCAGAATAAATGATCCCATTACGTGACCTGAGGTCACAATGACATCTACCACTATTTGCCCCAGTTAAGTCTAGCTTCCCTTAGGGAAAACTTAATTTTAGGAGGTTCTAATTTAGTTGAAAATAAGGGTCCATTCCAAATGCACCACCTAAATGTCTCAGGACCCATTTAATGCCAACAACAGTCTGAATGTTTAGGTATGACAACCTCTATGACGACCTACAACCTCTGTCAGGTAAACAACATGCTGTGGAAACATCGTTATGCCAGTTTTCCATTTTTTTTTTTTTTAAACAGTTACCCAACCAACAGCTAACAACAGATGCAACTAGAGATTATTTCAACGATCTATTACTCTATCGCTTATTTATTCGATTAAACAATTTACCTTGACCAGACATTTCTCTCCACACACTCCAGATTACTAGGTAACTTAACTTAGTTGGTCACAAAAGAGCTGTCAACATTAATTGATTAATCATTTAGTCTATGAAATGTCAGAAAATAACAAAAAAATTCACAGGAGCCCAAGATGACGTCTTCACATTGCTTGTTTTGTCCGACCATTGATCCAAAACCCAAAGAATACTAACACACACTGTAATATGCAGCCTGCCTTTCCCACACCGAACACCTCAACACTGTTGAGCCATGTGCCGTCCACCCACAATTCTGTGAATTCCATGAATTGGTCACACAGCATGTTCCTGACCCTGCTGTCAGTTAGAAAAGTGGACAAACTGCTGAACTCACACAAAGCGAAGACAGCAACCACACACAAACACACTCAAAACTCACAATCTCAGTCACACAGCCACGAAGTTGGTTTCCTGTAGAGAGCACAGTGTCAGTGGCAAAGGTGTGATTTCCACAGCGGTCTCCACAGTCCAGAGCCAGCCAACCTGACAGTCAGTTAGTCTGCTAATTGGTCTCATACTGGGAGGCTTACTACATGATTTCATCGTAAGAATTATCATATATGTCACAGATGTTACTGTCCGCTGTGCTACCTCATACACTAAAGCCTTCTCTCTACTGTATATGTTGCCATAATGTACTCATAAATGTTAGTTAGTGTTCACATCAGCAATAATCAGCAGTGGAAAGCAATGAATGAAACTACTCTGATGAGTCTAAAGCACTCAACGTGAATCAGAGAAGAGGATGATTCCTTACATGACCTGACAGGTATAATTGGCCTCATCCAAAAACACTTAACCGCAGGAAATAATCATTTCATTTAACTTCATGATGATACTTTTTAATCACTGATAATGAGTGTGCTATTGGTTAGTTCCAGTCTGACAGCTGGTGGGTCTGGCATTAAAGATGAAATATGCTCACGACATTGCACAGCGAGCCTGACCTCCCAGTTGACAGATAACTTCCTGTCTGCCTTCTGTGGTAATTGTGTAACTTTTCATGAATGCCAGGCTGATATTAGTGGCAAAACTAAAGCCAAGTCTACAACAGGATTCACATTTGTTATTCTTATGATCTGACGACAGTTCAGTCAATATTTATGAACTTGAGCATCCCAAAGCAAGAATAAGAGAGCCAGGGCTTTAAACTGTGTTGTTATCAAGAGACACAAAGGAGCTGCTCTTTTGTAAGCGAACTGGAATTTGAGTTTGTGAAGGTTTTATATCTTAATGAGCTTTGTGACATTGTAGTTTGGATTGTTTTGAGAGGGAAGATGAGCCCATATCCATGCACAATCACTCTGGGCGCCGGCGCTTTGTCACACAATGTCCAACTCCATTCGCAGTCAGTGGAGCAGCTCCGGGTTTTGTCTCATAAATATCGTCAAGTCTCTTCAATCTTTGTTTCTAGCCTCAGAGAAACCATTTCCTGATCACAAATAGCCATTTAACTGTCAGGGATGACTGCAATAACTTATTCGAATTATGTTTTAGGTTGACTTTTCTCTCCCATTGTTCTATAAAGAAAGATCAAGTCCATTCGTTTATGGGTCTTCAGTCTCTAAGTACCCCCTTTGTAACACAAGCTTTCTGTATGCGTGTGTGTGTGTGTGTGTTTCTCTCCTTGTTTCTCCGTAGGGATGGTCCAGACCAATCATCTCCTCAGATTGGCCAGTTTAGTGGGAACACAGCTTTGGAGTCTGTCTACTCGACCTCCAACATCATCCTCATCAAATTCCACTCTGACTTCTCTGGAGCCGGCTTCTTTGTCTTAAGCTACCATGGTAAGACAGTAACAACATTATCAATTTTGTCACAGAGGTAGTGATTATATAAATGTACTCTCTCATTACCTGGCTTCTCTGCAGTTGGCTTTGTCTTCCTGAGTGGTAGTGGTAGTAATGGTAAAACTATAATGCAATCATTAGTTGTAGCTGCAGTGATGGCATCGATCTGTTTGTTGTTGTGTTAGACTCTCCTCAACTTCATCCTCATTATGTTCCACTCAGACCTCCTTCCTTTGTCTCATTGTGACTCATGAAGTTTAGTCTTCCACTGGAACTTTTTACTCTCTGATTGAAGCCGGCGTCTTTGTCACAGCCTACCACAGTAATGATGTATTAGTCACAGTGGCGCTATTGATAGTTTTCACATTAAGAATTGAGTTGGTATTGTCTGCAGAAAGGTCGTCTTTGGAGTTATTGACCACTTTGGAGTTTGGTCAACATTTCGTAGCTTTTATCAGTCTCACATTTCATATTTGAGTGCACTGAGGCGTTACTGAATGCCACTACTCCTGCTCCATGTATGTACGGTTACTTTAAATGATGCAGATAAATGAGCAGCTGGGCTTACAAATGAGTCATACAATACTTAAACAAAGTGATGTGTGATTCACTTTTGCGTGGTATTGAAGCCCTTTTTTTAGGTCTCGTTTGGTTGTAGTACAGTCAGACAAGTTGGTTTCTTGTCCAAATACATAATATACTGCAGTAATCAGTGATCAGTGTAAGGTAAGCTGATGGCCAGTGTCAAGTAAATGCATTACCAATGTCATATGTTATATAAATATTGCTATTGCTGGAAGGAAAAGTAGCTGCACAAAGTTGTTTTGTTAAAAAAACAAAACAATTCCTCTGGCGAAGGTCTGAGTGACCAAAACTTTAATTATACGCTATACATAATACATAATAATATAATACGCTATACGGTAAGTGAGCGTATGTTTTGATCTTTATTCATTTGCTACTTTCTCGTATCCAGCACCTTCTTGTCTTATGGTAGTGTGCAGTAACTTTGGTGTTTGTTGGAGGGAAAGTAGCATTGCACGAAGTTCATTAATCTTTCAGCTTGACCTTTGTGTGAACATGAATCTTGTCTTGTCATCATTGTTTACTTCCAGTTATAATTTACTTTGTTCTCAAGAATTGCTGTCAGTTTAAAGGAAAATACTTTAATAGCTGTAACTTTCTCCCATACAAGAAAAACACGACACAATCTAAAGAAAAACAACCGTTTTGATTAATTTAATTACTTTTAAAGATTTTGTTTTAATTGGTACTGTAGTCATGCAATAAATTCATCATTTAAAAGGATGAAGTAACCTGGAGCTTTTTTTTTTTTTACAAAAACAATCAGACTGATGAAAATTAGGAGATTTTCATGAAGCGATGCCCTCATGAAGGTTTGTGCATTAGTAAGTCTATCTTTGCACAATTAGCCTGACAAAGAAATGTTTTTTCTGTTGCCGTCTTACACGCATACACACGGTCACCTTGCCACCACAGAGTTGGAGATTGTATTTTTTCTGGTCCTGAGCTGCTCTTTCTCCATGTCAAAACTGTCAATGCCATTCAGTTTTTCATTTCATTTCAATCTTTTCGCTGTGGTCCTTCAGTGCACTTAGATTTCCCTTTGTTTTCAACCGCTGTTTAAGATGAAAACCTCCCCAATTGGCTTTTTTTCCCTGTTTTGGCTGTCTGCCTGCAAACATCAATCTTCAGACATTTTGGCCACTTGCTATTTTTTGTCTGTATCCACCTACTGTCATGTGAAAACATTTAACTCCAATTAACAAGTTTTCACTTCTTTCTTTGACTTGAAGATTTGAAGAATTACATGATCCTGTGCTGACCACATAAACTCAGTTATTTAAATGAATAGCTAAAAAGTGCATACTGTACAAGTGATAATGTGATCTCCTTTATTGAAGAAAGCTTGAAACAATATCCTTTACTTTTATTTTTTGGGAAAAGCAAAAACACCTGCACATAGGTAGTATAGTAACATTGGGTTCATGTAAGAAAACCTCATAATGTTTAGGAGTAGTGTAGTATGTAATCTCTACCGTTTATAATTATGAGTTTGTCTAATATTTAGATATACTGTAGTGTCCCTTGATTACATACAATTACATATGAGTACAAGTATATACATTTCCATTAGTATATGTTACAGTCTAGTCTTTATAGTAGGTATGTCTCACATGTCATTATGTCAACAGAGAGATGTAGACTCTTTCCAGTTAATCCCATAATGTTTTAACTTTAACTAAAAGACAGGGTTTCTAAAGGTTGAGAAAATAGTTTCAGATGAACCTCATATGCTCTTGACAGCCATCATAATGCGTTGTCCGCAAACAAAAAAGATGGGTTTTTTTCTAAAAAGCTTTCATTTTGACAATGCAATGTTTTCACCAGACAGTAAAGAAATGCTGCTTATATTCCTCATCCTCGTCAGAATTATTAAGTTCCTGAAAAGTTGCCTCTTTGGATGAAGTTTTAATTTGACAGAATGGCTTCTAATGAGTCTAACTTTATGTACTCTTTTTACCCTTCACAACACAGTTTGTCATTCCTTGTCTGACTCCCCCCCCACTCTCTCTCTCTCACACACATACACACACACACACACACACACACATACATACATATACATGTACTATATCTTCCGCCCTCTCCCTCATGAAGCTTATATTTGCTTCTTCTCAAAAGTTTCTGTTCAGTGCTCTTTAGTGAAAACATGTCAAGTTGGGGTTTTTTGAACAGGTTTTGCCTTTTCAGACAGATGTCAGGTTGTTAATGAATTTCTGTTGGCAGGTTTTAACTGTCAGCTGTCACACTCACACAGGAACAGTACCATCTGATGGATTCAAGTTTATTTTCAATTTCTGCTTTATTGGAGGATGTACAGCAGAAAGTGACAGGGGAAGATGGATAAGAGGGAGAGGGGATGGCAGGTATGGCAGCAGTTGTTAGCATTATTTTGTCACTTCTGTTTTATTAGACAATATAACATGAAAACAGGCGAGACAGGTAAGAGTGAGAGGTAGGTAACCACAACGTGTGGGGACAATAAATCCAGGAAGAATAGGCACCATTCCTGTTAAATTGTTAAATTTTCCTCAGCAGGAACTTGTCACAATATGAGACAAAGTTTCTACATTTCTTCTTCAGTGTCCTTCAGTGACGCAACTGAAATTCAGAATGTCACAGTTTGCATCTGAGACAGCTGCTAAAGTGCAGTTTTGGTTTGAAATGCCAAACAAACCCCAAAGGAAGCATCAATCCACTGTGTGGGGATGTTTATCTATGTCATTGTCCTTCTATTTGTTTATCTCTGGGTCAAGGTTCTGAAAGCCAGTGCTTCCATACAGAGATGAGGACCATACAGTGGTGGATAATGTTGTCATGGACGTGAGACTGAGAAAGCCGATGTGACATGAATGTGGAAGTAGCTATAAAAATGTCTTGGAGCTTAGTGAGATCAATGACTGCTCACAGTGAACCTCTCCTCTCACGCACAGAGGCATAGACATAGCTGCACACACACACAAACATATACACGCACACACTTAGACATGCACACACATGCTGGCACACACACACAGACCACAGGGCTTTGATATGCATGAGAGCAGCAGATACTATTGGCAGGTCTCATTTTCATAGTCAATTTCATCCTGACTTATAGCCCTCAGCCCTTCCTCCTCTCTCTCCCTCAGTCCTCCCCTCTCTCTGTCTGTGTCTGTCTGTATTCTCTCTCTCTCCCCCCTCTCTCTATCTCTCTGTTAGTGAGTGATCTATGGTCATGCAGTAATATTGATTACAGCCTTCAGCTCAGTAGCTGTGAAGTCGGTTCCTTTTTATGATTCAAGGCAGTGCTGTATCTGTGTAGCCGGTCTGTTTTTGATTCCATGCTTTGCTGACCTGACCATCTGAACTTAAACAGAGGAAGTTAAACTGAGACAACCAAGATTAAATAAGATAGACAAAAAAAAGGTTGTGTAGCCATTTGGTTTTCTAACCGCAGAAACGCAGCTCTCAGGACAGTTGTTGCAGGCACAGACGACTGGTAGCTTGCACATCAGTGCAGGTGGACCAGCAAGTTACATTTAAAACATTCACAGTAAAAAAAGTGACTTATTTGCCAGTTTCCAAGCATTGGAAAGTCTAAGACTTCTTTTTCTTGTCTTGACCAACCCAGGTTGGGTTTACCGACCACATTTCCTCTCACACATTCTTATATAATGTCCCTCTCTTTGTCCTCTCTCCTCTCCTGTGCTGTGTCTGTTTTCCTAGCCTACCAATTAAGGGTTTGCCAGCCTCCTCCAGAAGTGCCCAATGCTGTCATGCTGATGGAGGACGGCGAGTTGGAGATAGGTGAGTTTTCTGTCTGCCTGCAATGCCTCTAGACATGTCAGTTTGATGGAGGAAGCAAACTTGAGACTCGTGACATTTCCAGTTCCTAACATGAGAAACAAATATTATGTTCTCCATAAAAGATATCATACTTTTAAATATCTGATACTCATTTAATGTACACAGTGCATACAGATGTACAACACTTAATGTAAATTCACTTCAAAATTCAGATTTTGGTGTTTTGTATTTTATGTTGCCTGCTTGTATGACTGTAATTTTGTCTTGGCAGTGCAGTGCAAATGTACTTAAAGTATCAAAGCTAAAAGTAGAAAAATGGTCACTTTGAGTGGTACACGAGTATATATTATATTATCATATTATTATTATTGATGCATTATATATTGTTGGCTAATTTAATCTATAACAATGCTTCATCTTTATAAAATAATCATATATTTTCTATGTTAAAAGTCTCAATTTGTAAAGTAAGCAGCTGTCAAATGAATGTGGTGCGTAGCAGAAATCAACAATATTAACAATATTGTTTCCTTCTCGCTGCCTTGACTTTGCTTTCTAAACACTTTCATCATACATACTGGTTTTTGTGTGCCCAGGTGACATCATCAGATACAGATGCCATCCTGGATTCTCATTGGTTGGCAGTGAGATTCTAACATGTCGCCTAGGAGAAAGACTCCAGATGGATGCACCACCTCCAACATGCCAAGGTGTGTCTGTCACTAAAATAGCAATTTAGGTGTTTTTAATTGATATTTCAAATAGTTGATGTTAAATATAACCAAAAATAGTGCGTACTCATTTAACATAACCATTTCCCACCCTTCATTTTCTGTCCATAGTCCAATGCCCTGCACATGATGTGCGATACGACTCGTCAGGTGTCATCCTGAGCCCCGGTTGGCCAGAAAGCTACCCCAACCTCCAGATGTGTTCATGGAGCGTCACAGTAGAGAAAGGATACAACGTCACCATTACCTTTGAAAGTTTCCACACCGAGAGAGAGTTTGACGTGTTGGAGATTTTTGATGGTAAAAAACAAACTCAACACACACACAAATGACATACAGTATATAAGAATTCAGCTAAGACGAATATGTGTTAGAACACACACATGTGAGCACACACACGGACACACTCTCTTTCTCAAAGGTATAAAGGTGTTAAGATGAAACTTGGCCACCATGGGAAAACTGGACATACAGTTAATAGCCACAAAATCCCCCAAAATACGAAGTACCAAAATAGAACAAACCACAATTTATTTGTACCATCTCATTCATTCTCTTTCTCTCACTCCCCTCTCCTCATTCTCCTTTCACTTTGTCTTGATCTCTCTCAGGTCCAACAGCCAACAGTCCCACTCTGGCAACGCTGAGCGGTGACCTGCCAACACCCTTTAACCTCACAACCTCTGGTCACCAGTTCCTGGTCCGCTGGTCTTCAGACCACGGCACAAACAAGAAAGGCTTCAAAATTCGCTATGTTGGTGAGTACCAAAGTATGTATCCCAACTTTATTTTACTACTACTTTATATTATCATAATGCATGGAAATAAGGACAGAGGTAGACAGAGACAGACAGAAAGACAGAGGGACGTTCTGAGTGAAAGAGCACTTGGAGGAGTTGTTCAACCTCTAAGTTGTGTCAACATATAGATAATGATTTGTTCAACATACATGTAATTTTGTGGGGATAACAAGGAATATACAAGAAAGTAAATGAAATACTTACAGCATCATTAACTTCATCTCACCTATGCAATTTGTTTCTTCATCTTCAGCTTACTTTTCTACCTCACTTCTGTCTGTCTCCTAAAGCAGTTTACTGTATTGCATTATGGGTCAGTTATTAACTTTTATCATTCGAGGAAAGCTTGAAGAGCACAGATGCTGTTTTACAGCAATCTTTGCATTTAGACGGTCTTGCACCTGGGTCTGCTAAGTATAACTTTAGACTATTGGGTATTAAGCACCTTCGCTTGGGTAATGAGGCTTGAGTGCTTTATTCAAGGGCATTTTTTGACAGTTAAGGAGGAGGAGACAGTATTACCTGTTCAGTTTGCTTTTCCACTTCATACTGTCTCGTCAGGAGGCTGCTTCTTTAACCTTTAAAACACCACTGCTCTGTATGATGAATTATGGCGAATAATAACAGAAAAGCCTCCCAGGACTCTCACACTCACAAGTAACCTTCTTTGGTAGCTGTGATTAATGTGAGCATTTACAAGGATTGTTAAACAAATGTTGTAAACCTACTAATATCATGGTTCAACTTCATTCATGTTTTTTTTTCACTAGCACAATCATGCCGATATATGACAACACACTGTGAGAAAACAAAATATGCCCAGTTTTTAATTACAAAGACTCTCATGTTGTAATGAAAGTTTTCTCATTATTAAGACATTCCAACTTATTCTAAGAAGAAACTTTGTTATTATAACAAGATAAATTGGTATTTTATTATGTGTGATTGAAATCAGCAGTTTAATGCTATCAATCTTAAAAATACTATTGGGGAAAGAGCCTAGATTGGATCTAATGAGAGATTGTCAGCTGGCTGCTTTTCCCACATGTCGGTTCAGTGAGACCAGCCCTTTCAGGGGCCATCGACTTTAAAGTTTTAGTGCATTTAGAAATAAGCTGTGTCAGAGAGTTTTAATTAGTAATCACTGACAAACTATACAAAACATTGCTGGCACTGATTCTGTATTTTTATTTAAAAGGAACAAAACTCACTAACTCTTAAGTGCTGCTTAGTCATTTTAGTTTAAAAACCCACCACACTGATGATACTGGGTCAGTGGCAGCCCAGAGGGCCATGTAAAACAGGCTTATCACTAATAAATAAGGCCAGTTAAGAACTTAATTTTGGGCCCTTGTCCAACTTGCAGAGTTACAGACCAGGCAACTTGCCCAAGTCAACATCTCACTGGACCCAGGCCTGGGTAATCTTTATATGCTATAACTGAGGAACATCATGAAACTACTACTGGTCACTTATCATATGAGATACTGACATCAGTGTAAAAAGACATCAGTGTATAAAGGCTGTAGATACAGAGACAGACAGAGACTACAGCGTGCCAATAATCTATTAACTTAGACAATGGTTGTTGGTGGTTGCAGCAGGAATCTCTCTTTGTGCCCGCAGCTGCCAGTATTGTCTGGAGTAAAGGATTAATGATTTTTGGTATAAGAATATTTAATAAAATTGCATTTAGCCATTAATGACTTTGTGGGCAGTGTGTCCGGTAATGTCTGACATCTACTGTAACTCTACTTATTGATTGCTTGATCCAAAAGCTCTTCAGAGAGAGACTTGTTATTTATCTTATTTAGCATCCATACAGCTTGCCAGATAGATCCTAATTGACTGAAACACTTGCACTTTTAAGAGGTGCTGGAAAGTTATAAGCACCTTTATGAATGTGGCCACCTTTTTGTTTAGTTTAGCCCAACAAGTGTTTTGAGATATTGTACTTGGAGTGATGACATCAGACTCCATCTCATGCCTCTAATGGCTGTGTTTAAAATACACAATCGAAGCCATAATTGTGGTCGGTAAAAATTATAATTTACCACGTTATATCATTTGCTATTTTGGCTGGGCCTCCTGTTGTGTCTTAAATACAGTAGAGTCTCTTGTGATTAAAAGTTTTAGGAAATGATCACCATCTCTGAAATTTTATGACACCAGACTGTAATATCAGTAAAACCTTGCAAGTAAGACTTTGATTATAGTACTGTTAATAGTTATGATATTGTACACCTGCATGCAGACATAAATCATCTGTTAATCTCAGCATTGGTGTGAAGTATTAGATTAAATAACAGGATTGTAACTATAGAATAGTACTGTATAGCATAAAATACTAAAACCATGATATCACTGATTACTGCTTCTGCCTTGATCTTTCGTGTTAATGAGGTTTTGTTTTTTGTTTTCTTTTGCTTGGTCTTAACTTTCTAGTTCCTGTTTTAGTGGCAGTGAACCATCCTGTGTGAAGTCATTTCAAATCTTTGTTTCTTAATTGTGTTTCCTCCACCCCAGCCCTGTATTGCTCAACCCCAGACTCTCCGCTCCACGGCTCCATCTCCTCTCAGAGCGGCGGCCATGTTAACAGCGTGGTGCGCTGGGCTTGCGACCGTGGTTACCGCCTCATAGGCAATGCCACAGCAACTTGCCGCCGCACATCACTCGGCTACCACGCATGGGACTCTCCTGTACCTGCGTGTCAAGGTGTGGTGATTTATTTATGTATGGAATGTGTGTATACTTGAAGCTAAACTGCATATTTTTCCTATTTTTTATATTTGATGTTCATTAGTATAAAAACATTTCCAGATTCTTTTTTAAATATAAGCTTGAAAGTGTACACTGGAGCAAAAATACTCACAATTGTAAACCAATAATTTGGTAGTTTTATTAGCTACAGCTCATGTTAGCTAGCTTTGACGCTGATTCCTATATCAAGTGTTGAAACGTACGTCCTTGCACTTAAGAAATTGATTAAAGAAGAGCTGGACTTAACTGTTCACAGACTCTTTATATGTGTATTTTCAAAATATACTACAATATGTTCTACAAAGACCTTGTGAATTTTTTATGTTGTACCTGCTATTGTCTAATTCCACACATCAATTAGCCATAAGAAGGCACCATTGGTAGCTGGTATTGATAGAAAGTCAAATGAAGGATGTATAGCAGATTGTCGACACTGTGTAATTACACGGTGCGGTGCGCCTACAGACCAGTCTATTTAAAACCACTGTGGACGGTGGAGCAGCAAGTTCAGCAAGATGGATGTATTTTGATAGAACTGATTGGAACTGGAGATCAAGCATCTCTTGACTGTATATTTTTAGTTTGTTGTAATATTCATTGAAGAAAATATGTGAGCTCGTTCACAAATATACAGTTCACTCAGTGGCTTTGAATCCCCAGAAACATTTCAAACAAAGCACACATCAAACCTGCCTACCTGACAGATACAAGTGTACATTAGGGCTTCTGAGTGTGTCTGTTTGCATGTTGTCTTCATAACCAGCCTGTATCTGTCCTCCCCTAGCTGTCTCATGTGGGGCACCCAAGGCTCCTATAAACGGCGGCGTTTTAACAGCTGACTACTCTGTCGGAACAAGAGTTTCCTATTTTTGTAACGACGGGTACAGACTGTCCAGTAAAGAACTGACGTCAGCCATCTGTCAGCCTGATGGAACATGGAGCAACCACAATAAGATACCACGATGTTCTGGTTAGTAACACATTTTGGACAAAGCCACAAATGTAAACAATCTTATTTATATAAATACCCAACTCAAGTGTGATTTTCATTGCATCAGTTAATAAACACAAATGATAAATATTAAATGCTACATTGTACAGTCATTGACGATTAAATAACCATCTCTCACTGAGTAAGATGGATATACTAGCTTGTAAGCAACATATAATTACCACTATGAGCGGCAAGCATTTTTGGCTAGGACATTTAAATTGAGTCATTATTATGCATCTGTGAGATATTTTGCAGTGGCTTGGCCCCACTCTCCGCTGGCTAATTACTATCTGACACTGTTTAAAATGGTAACTGTGTTCTTTAAATGTAAGCAAATTTCATGAGGCTTTGTTTTCTCTTCACACTCTGCTTATCTGCATAGTGGTGGTGTGTCCCAGCATCGGGTCATTCTCTTTAGAGCACGGCCGCTGGAGGATTGTCAACGGCTCACACTACGAATACAGAACTCGCATTGTGTTCACCTGTGATCCGGGATACTACCGATTAGGCCCCGCCCACATCCAGTGCCTACCCAATGGCGTGTGGAGCTGGAGAAACGAGAGACCGCACTGCCAGGGTAAGTAACAAAGACTTATGGCGATTTAATGACCACTGCAACTGAAAAACTATATCAGCAATGAGCTCACCATTATACATATTTGAATTACAATACCAGCCAAGAAATAATCTGGCACATAATCCCCCGTAAAACGGCGAAACGTTGTTTTTACACTTCAGTTTCTGCACACGTTAAACTAATAAAATATAACAAGGCAGATTTTGTTACCTTTGAACAGAGCCTGGCTAGCTGTTTTCCCCTGTTTCCAGTCTTTGTGCTAAACTAAGCTAACCGGCAGCTGGCTATAGCTTCATATTTAATGGACAGATTGAGAGTGGTATGAATCTTCTCACCTTCGCCAAACAGCGTATAAGTGTATTTCCCAAATGTCAAACCTTTCCTTTAAAAGCTTTAAAGTGCCCTCAGCATTTTTTTCAGATTATTTTATGTACTTGTTTTTATTTCAAGTCTGCAAGTTTGCGAGCCATGACAACAAGAAATTACTGACATCAGGCAGCCTGACACTACCATTGGCATTTATAGTATGAACAGTTTGGATAACAGATGTGAGTAGGAAATGAGAAGAACACATCACAATTGTTGTGAGTTACATGTGGAAACTTACAGCTACAATAGCAAGCATGTTAACATAAACAATGTGGCAATTTGCAGCCTAACAAAGGCTTGACTTCAACATCATGGAACAGCAACTAGCTTTGTGACAGCTAAAGTCACTGAGGACTAAAACATAGCTTACTTAAGTATGCAAACACAAATGGCAGTGCCTGGCTTGTGCACAAAAAATGCTTAGCTGTAAAAGCTTGTCACTTCAAATCTGCTGTTTTCTAAGAATAGGTGTCTGTGTTTAATGTCACTTTAATTTTGGCGTATTTCTATTTTATTTCCTAATGTCATTAAATCTAATGTTGACTGAGTTACTGGGCAAGGAAAACATTTTGTTCTTCTAATATACTCTAACCTGAAAGAGTTGCCTTGACATTTTTGTCATCTCTTATTTTTCTTCTGGGGATTCGTTGGCATTTTGAATCAATGTTATTTGTCTTTAAAGAATTCTGTGACATTTACAGTTATTTTCTTCACCAGACATTTCTGAGTGTAGAAAAAGCAACAACATTGCCACCAAATTTGTGTGATAAACAACTCGCCAGCATTGGTACCATTCCTCACTGAAACCAATGAGATCTACCAGCTACTCAAATTAACTTGGTGCTAAATTGGTGCGCCAACTGCTTTTAAATCGCTTGTTTCTGCTTGTGTGTTTCAGTTATATCCTGCGGTGAGCTGCCATCTCCACCCAATGGGAAGAAGATTGGTACTCAGACAACATTTGGCGCAACAGCCATCTTTACCTGCGATGCCGGCTTCATGCTGGTGGGGTCAGCTGTCAGAGAGTGCCTGTCATCTGGGCTTTGGAGTGGAACAGAAACACGATGTTTAGGTATGTAACTACTAGAACTAGTAACGTATTGAAATATACAGTATGTATCGCTGTATATCTAGACACTGTATGTCATCTTCTGACTTAAATTTAAAGCTTTGGACATGTACTGCATGTTAACACACATACACTCACACACACACTCTGAAACACTGACCATTAGAAAGGGAGTTTGAAGGATGTGATATTTCAAGTCAACGTAATGAGGACAGATATCAAAGGTACGTACTGTATGTGCCCTACACCTCTCGTCTGGCTGCACAGCTGCTTCCCCCTGGCCTCGTCCACCTCGGAAGCAAGAATATCACGAGCAAGCTTCTGCTGTGCATTCAGTTTGAATGTTCTGTTTTTTTATGTATAAGCCAGAAAAAAATCAGCTATTTTCTTCTGTCAGTGTGCCAGCCAGAGGTAACAGATGTTATGACATGGTGCTGTCACTTCTTCATGAAGCCTCAGTAGAAACAGCGCTTCCCAGAATACTTCACAGACTGAGGGGGATATGCGATGCAATTTATAAAGGAAAAGTTCAATGAAACTTAACCTAGACTGATGAGGAGGCATCATTCTGTCAAAAAATAAATAAATTGAGCCCTAGAAAAGTGCTATAAACAGCATTTTCATTCAGTAACTTTTCTTATTATCCTTCAAAACAAAACTGGTTTTACTGTACTTGTTTTGTTTATTTAAAATGTAAGCCTGCACAGTTATTTTTGTTGTTTCCAGTCACCTTATTAATTAAAGTGTATTTAATAATTGATTAAGTTTTAGGTCTTTAAACAAATCAATGAAGACATTTAAAAATATGTAAAAAAGAAATTAAAAAGTGAGGAGCTCACTTTTGTGCTTGGTGTTGTCATATTTCTAACCAAAACTAACATGTGAAAAATGTTTGATTTCCATGCACTGCCTGCTCAAACAAGCCAAACTTCTAAGTATTTTACTTTATTGAATTTATTATTTAACTATTCTATTGATGTTTTATTGTAATTTCTTTTCAAAGTGTGTTGAAACTGTTTATTTTAACTTATAAGTTGACTTATAAGTTAAAATAAGTTGACTTTTGTGTAGGTTCTAACTTATTTCCTCTCTTGAACACATGACTTTCTGCAACATATTCAAGACAGTAAAGTGTGGCTGAGTTATGCCCTTTAACTCCAGTAATCAACACCTCAAAGACCATGTGAAATGACGAAGGTGATATTAGGCAACCTTTTCTCTTCTCATTCTCTCTCACTTCCCTGGCTGTCTGTGAAATTGTTAGCATTTGCTGACATCAGGGACACGGTGCAGGTTTTATCTACTGTAAAGAATGAAATCATAAACTCAATACTCAATCCAAACTCTAAAAAATACACATTTACTCTTTACTTTGTAAAATTCCTTTCAAGACATCTTGCATTAGCATTGTGCATCAATCAGACCTCTGGGAATGAATGTAGTCATGGAATAAAGAGGTCCACAAATCCTGTTTGGATAGCTGTTACCAGGTAAAGTCTGATTCTGTAAAAGCACAGAGACATCATTTTAAATTTAGATGCTTTTGAAGGTATTGCAAAGACCGGTGACACAGCTGTGAAAATGTTGTAGGGGGCAACTGACCATCTGAGCCTTCACCGTAAATGACAGGTGATCCAATTTATGACAGAGCTGCTGATATTTTGTGAAGATAAAGTGCTTGTTGTGCTCCCGCTTTGATGTTTCATGGTGTGTGTTTGCTCAGAGTCACATGTCTCATATAGAGGATAAACCAGGTTTCAAGCTGCAATTGCCTACTTTTACACGCTTGCAAAAGGGTTCAGCAGATGTTTAACATTTTAATATCCTCACATAGAGACAACAAACTATCTCCTAAGCCACGGAGATGTTCAGTCCTCAGGGTTTGTTTAAAACTCCCAGGCCTGATTAAAATGTTACTGTTGTGCTGATATTGTTGTTGTATCCCTGAAAATAACCCAGGGATTGCATCTCATGTGTACAGTGAGACTGTAAGGCATATCTGCAAGACAACTAGCTAGCTCCTGGTCATGACAAAAGTAAGTAAAAACAAGTCAATAAAAAGACGCAAGGCAAAACAGGAACATTTATTTTGAGCTACAGTAGATATAGGAGAGCCAAGACCAGGAATATTAAGGAAACATAGATACAAGATAGGTATTATAGATGCTAAAACTAGTAATGAATGAAGACGCTTACAAAAAGTCAGCACAACAACAATAGCATAGTTTACAGCAACATTTCTGAGCCAAGTTCTTGGGCAGTGTTAGCCATAGTCTGATTCCCCTGTGTCTCTGTCTGTGTCTTTCAGCTGGCCACTGTGGAATTCCAGAAGGCATTGTGAATGGCCAGGTGATAGGGGATAACTTCGGTTACCGTGACACAGTCGTGTACCAGTGTCTGCCTGGCTTTCGACTAATAGGCTCATCGGTTCGAATCTGTCTCCAAGACAACCAGTGGTCCGGACAGCTGCCCGTCTGTATATGTAAGGAAAACACGCACATTTACCTCCAACTAAAGATTCACCGTAACTAAAAAATGAACCTAAACCCTCTACTACACATATCTGTCTCCTAGACATCTTATGGCTTGGACAACTGTCTGTCTTTTTAGCAAGATACAAACATTCTGTACACACCCACACACAGACTGACTAGAAGCAGGATGACCTAAACCCCAGCTATGCACACGAACTCACACTGCTGAGTAGCTCTGAAAACACATCTCTTTACATGTTGTATCTGCTTTTTCAGTGGAATGAAGTTTAGTATTCACAAACATGATCAAATGGACAGTGTGTGTGTTTGTGACACAAACTCCTCTTTCCTGTTTATGATGAAAACATGCCGGGAAAAAATCACCTGCAATCAAAACTATTCTTTGAGCTTTATATGCATGTGTGTGCATGCATGCAGAGGATGAATAGAAATTGCACTCAAATGTTTGAGGTCAAAGTGTATCTAGACGAAGTTTGAACGGCGTGGTATGTTTTGATACCTTCCACTTTTTGCTACATACCAAATAGAGACATTTCCGTTTGAATTTTGGATATTTTATTTGCCTGTGGAGTTTAAGAATCAATATCACGTCTCACAAATCACTTTGCAGGCATACTAATGAAAAAAAGCCTTATCTTTGACAAATTAAGATCTATTATGTGATACAGTATTTCTAAGGCAGTGAAATTGGCTTTGGAAGCAACAAGTCCTCAAAGTAGTAAGTGGAATTTCATCAAATCCAAGTGTTCTTTTCGTTAGAAGTTTAACATGGTTTTCATTGATAATGAAGGAGGAGAGTAGATCAAATAGATGTTTACTAACTGCCTTGAAATAAGAAAAGAAATACAGTGTACGTTGATAGTCATTGACAAATGTGCTTTACAGCAGGACGAGGTGGACTTAGCTAATGGGAAATAACTAAATCAAGAGTGTCGCCTTGGATGTGATGTGATCTAGCACATCATTAAAAAACCACCTGAAGTCATATCTTTGTTATGGTTCAGTGATGATAACAAAAATAAGAATTCAGGGAATACTGACAGGAAACTACCCTTTGGGGTTTGTGTGATTGTGAGTGTATTTGTGTGTGTATGTGTTGATGCATGTGTGTGTAGTTTTAGATTAATTAATCTGAAAATTGATTTCTTTTCAGTGCAAACTCTAAATGAACAGACAATGAGAGCAGAAGACTCACAAGGTTAACTTTACAATTGGAGGCAGGGTTCCTTATCATTGCACACCTACAGCATGTGACACTGTGTTGCAGGATACACTTCATGCTGAAAACCAGTTTAAACAACAAGGAACAAGGAAAGAAATTACATAGCCTCATTTTTTGTCTTTGTCTCACTTTTTATTAAAAGGGTGCTCCACTGATTTAGCATGAACAGTTAAAAAAAGTATTAAAATCGATGTAGCAGGACCAGAGATATCGTCTTTTTTATTCCAGTTATTCTTCTTCCTTGTCAAAACCTTGCCACTAGAGGAACTCTTTTTCTGTTAAGTATTAGCTTTAGATGTCCCATAAGAATGATTAAATTGATGCGCTCTTTTTAAATAACACAGGCATTTTAGGGGGAAAATAGGTATAATCAGAAAAAATATTCAGTAACAACAGTGTAGCTGCCTGTAACATTGTTTATTAACACAGCACCAAGGTCTCCACCAAGGGAGTTTGTCTGGTAGAGCTGATAAACCCCAGTCAAATTTCATTCAAGGGTGGAAAAGTCCAAATTAAAAAGGGACATAAAATCATTTAGAATAAACCTTTTGTTCACGAGTGATTCCATATTGAGTAAAGCCAGCATAAGGTTTTGTATTTTGAGAAATATCCACTTCATGATGTGTTCACCCAATAGTCCTGAGGTTCTGCAGATTCACACCAGCAGTCTTATATAAAGGGCCAGAGGGCCCAACTGCCTGCGTGGTCTGGATGAGATAAATAGCTGGGCTTGAGGATAAAATAGAAGGCTCTGACGTGTCCAGACTACTGTGAAAATCTTCTAAAATTGGTCACTTGCTGTGTGCACCCTGAATGTTTTTAGGCAGCAACTGGGCACAGTTAAGGTGGCGATGATGAGTGCCATGTCAAGCCAACTATACAGACGCCTTTTCCCAAAGGAGAAAGCCTGTTTTTTCACTAAAGTAGAACCGAACAGAACAGAATGTTTAAAAGACAGAGGTGATGACGCAGTGTCTATATTTCTGGAGTAGAAGGGGCATGAAAGGGAGTTTATTTGCTCTATGAAATGTTTTTTGACCGTGACCCTTAGAAGAAAAAGAAATTTTCAATATACAGACTTTATGTCAGGTAGTATGTTTGTGTGTATGTATGTGTGTTTGGGTATTGCATGCATCTTTGTCTATGTGGTTAGGATAGTGTGTGTATCCATCTGTGTATCTGGTGTTTCTGCGCTATGCTGATTTTATTGAGGTTATTCATGCAGGAGTTATTGAGGGAAATCATTTTACAGCCAAATTATACTGTAATTATGGAGATGAGAGGCTCTTGTTTAGAGACACAAACACAGAATGATGATGAGACTATGATGTGTGTGTGTGTGTGTGTGTGTGTGTGTGTGTGTGTGTGTGTGTGTGTGTGTTTGTAGCTGTAGGGCATGCTGACAGTGTCAGATAAATTTGTATCTTAGGCAAGCAAACAAACTTCTGATTCTCACTGATCAAGTGAAAAAAAGACCTCGGCTTCTTTCCTTTCTCTCCCGTCTTCTCTTGTCTTGATCATCCCTCCTCTGCTCTCCCAACCTCAGTTGTTCTTTTCCTCTCATCTCTTGTCTTCTCCACCTCTACTGCCCTCTCCCCTGCTCTATTCTTTGCTTTCCTCCTCTTCCCTGTTCACTTTTCCACCCACCTAGTCTGTGTCTTTCTTATTTTCTTTTAATTTGGTCAAACTCCTCTCCTCTCCTCTCCTCCCCTCTCCTCTCCTCCATGTGAAGCAGTAAATTTAAAGGGGGAGAGTTTGAGAGGCAGATGAGAGGGGGGCTGGCAGTAACTGTAAACTGTCTGTTTACACAAACATCAAAACACTGGCATCAGCACAATGAGGACAAGGGACACGCACAAATTTCTAAGTAGCCCCAGTGAATGAAGTTAACAGGATGAATAATTATAGTGCACAATGGCAAACAGAGGACACGCAACGCTAACACGGAAGAAGAAGAGACCCAATATTTCCAAAATAATGACCCTAAATTGGGATACCAGCTACGTCTTCTCGGCCATCTGACATCCTCATAAGTATTTATGAATTACTGGAGGAAAGGCAAAGCTATTTGGTCCAAATCTGTACATCTTGTGTTTTTTCTAAACAGAGAACTACATGGCCTCTGTTTTTCATGTCTGTTTTAGATTATATCTTTTTGTGGAAATCTTACTGAATTGGATTTTTGTAATTTAATGAGAAAATGGGTTATGAGCCAAAACATTTACAGCACAGAGTTGCATCTAAATCACATCAGTGGTCAGCTGCAACTATGTGGCATTGACTGCTGGAATGCTGCAGCACTGCTGGATATGAGTACAGAAACATTCACCCAAGACACAGAGACAACTAAATCATAGCCATGTCACAAATAACTCTTCAATACCAGGCCAATTATATATTATATGTTTTGGAAAGACATCACTGTTAAAGAAATACCCACACATGAAAAGACTGTTTTTGTTTTTATCACTCTCTACAATGTTAAAACATAAGGCTGGCAATATTCTATATTTTTCTGATTGTCAACAAACCCCATGAAAAGCCCAAAACCCACAATAAATTGATCTTGCTAATAAGTGTTGCCAGTGTAGACAATGCCAGATATAGCTTATTCTTTTGTGCCATAGACTTCTGTTGTTGTTCAAAAACTATTAAAAATGCATCACTGTTGCACTGGGTGACATCTTACTTACGATGAACATGGACAATGTAATTTATTTATGTAATAGACTGTATTTAGAGCACCAATTGTGTATTAATCTGCATCTGAAAATGCCCCATTTACTCCTGTTTGAACAACATTTGATACAATTTACAGTGCCCAGCTGTTTTAGGAAATTACTTAGCTTGCTTAAAAAATGAAACTATATATTTGTGACCTGTTTTTAAAGATTTACGTCTCAATATAAACAGATGGGCTTGGGGCTGAATGCCACAGACAGGGTATGGAAGTCAGTAACGGAGGTAACACATTGTCCTTTCATGGGATTTAATATTAATTAAAAAAAATACACAATGACGCCAGCCTTGTTCTTTAAGGCTAATTTCTTACACACAATCCCAAGTACATTTATTATAAATCTAATAAGAAATCTGTATGCAGCTACATGTATCCTTGATTCACACTTTCTTCCCTGTAGCGATCAGCTGTGGCCATCCAGGAAGTCCCATATATGGTCGTACGGTGGGAAACGGCTTCAACCTCAACGATGTGGTCAGCTTTGTTTGTAATCGGGGTTATGAAATGGAGGGGCCCGCACGCGCTCAGTGTCAGGCCAACCGCCAGTGGAGCCACCCGCCCCCAACGTGTAAAGGTGGGGAGAAAAGTTAAGTGTATTCACCCCTAACCTTATTTATCCCTAACTTTTAATACCACCTCAACTCTTATCTTTATTTATCCTTACTGCCTTTCCCTATAGCAACCATCCTTATTCACCCTTACCCTTTTCATTTCACCTCAATTCTACCTCTAACTTTATTCAACTTAAACCCCTCTGCTATCATAACCCTAAAACTCATTTTTACCCAGACAGAAAAGATACATTTCTTTTTTTTTAAAAATCACTATTTTCCTTAATTTAATGAAGTTTTGAGGTAGATTTAATACTCTACATTCCTCTAACCCTCTCCTGGCTCCAGCCTTGTGAATGAAAACTTTTTGGTTTTCAGTGAATCATAAATCTCAAGCCCTGATTGTTCTCTAACAATCTCAGCAACAAGGGCAGCTTCGCTCACATGAGTTTGTACATAAGCAATTGGCACTCTGCCCAGTTTCCAAAATGTAAGTGCCAATGAATTGTGTGAAATTAAAAATGCAACGTAATGATAACAAGTCATTACACTGGATGGGTGCTGGGTCCAGGACGCACAAACCTGCCTTCATCATAGCATCACATAACATTTGCCATTTTTAAACATCAGCCCTAATCAGTTTTTCCTTCTTCACCACAACCTCCTTATTATACCCTTTATTATTTTACAGAGCCTAATGCAAAACACTGCAAAAAGGAAGAGAGGGGAAAGAAATGACCCTCTCTGGTTCATGCCAAATAACACATGCTTTTTTATCTCTCCTTTTGTGCATTTGTGTGTGTCCGTCTCTGTGTCTCTCTGTGTATAGTGGTCAATTGCTCTGATCCAGGTATACCAGCCAACTCCATCCGGCAGAGTAAAATAGAGCATGGAAACTTTACCTTTGGCACCGTGGTTTTCTACGACTGCAACCCAGGGTATTACCTGTTTGGATCACCTGTGCTGACCTGTCAACCTACTGGACAGTGGGACAAACCCCTACCTGAATGTATAGGTTTGTTTGATCCTTGTCTTTCTGTTTTTTTTAACCTGACAGTGAATGGGCCAGATGATAATGGAATTGATTGTTTGCGAAGCCCCACCCCCTTAGTTACTGTTGTTATTCTGGTCAAGCTTTTCCATTCTCAAAGGCGCAGCAGTTTACAATGATAACAGTGCCAGATTTACCACTGAAAATTCGCAGTAATTTTTGACAGAATGGAAGACAAGAGCAGGCTTCTCATTTCCAGCTGATGACTGGCTGAAATGACAGCTGTTGCTAGCAGATTTAACAACTGTAGCTAGCTAGCTAATTAAGCTAAGCTAAGTTAGTGTCGTGAGTTGGTTGAAAGCTGACTTTTAATGTATCCAGCTGACTCATGCACTTGATGACTACGTAAAAGACTGCTGATGATAAAGAAACAGCGCCGTTTGTCTGTTTCAGTGCAAACATTGTTTTATTGCACTCTAGAGCTAGTATGTCCTAGTGTTATAAATAAAAATATAACATCAAACTGTTCTTAGATAAGCCCGTTTGGCTGCTTAGCTTACATACTGTACTTGTTAGAATGTTTTCACTTTAAATGTTACAGGAGAAATGGCTTTTAGGGTACTGCTTCTCGTAAAGCTGTGTTGAGCTGAAACGAGCTGTCTGTCCTTCCTTCATTTCTCTGCCTCTCAATCCCTCTCTTTCTCCCACTCTGGATCTCTAGTTGTAGATTGTGGTCATCCCGGCTCCCCTCCTAACGGTGTGCTGAGTGGAGATAAGTTTACATTTGGTTCAACGGCTCGATACTCCTGTCTGGGCGGAAGACAGCTGAAAGGAGAATCATCCAGGACTTGTCAGCTCAATGGGATGTGGAGTGCCCCCATGCCCTTCTGCTCCGGTAACCATTTTAACTTCTATTGAATATACAGACTTTTAAGTCCACCCTATCAGAAAGAGAGATAGATGGATAGGAGTTGTAGATGAAAGACGAGACGTCCAAAACATGTAGACTCAACAGAGTGTGGAGTACTTCATGCCTTTACATCCTACAGGCACTCTTTCTTAACCCTTTTGCACTCAGTCGAAGGGATAATGGGAGGGATGGATGGACAGATAAAGGGTATGGTTGGCGCATGAAAAGAGAATATATCAGTATCTGTCTGTTCAAAGGTCTGTGGAGCATAACCTCCCCCTGCACCCACATACACCTCAGCCCTGGGCCCTTAACCATGTGCATTTCTGTTCTGGTTATCTAATTTCAGCTCTTTGTAAACCCCTTTTAGGTGTTATTCCAGAAAGTTTGAGGTTTTTTTCCTTGTGATGAGCCTCACAAAGTTAAGTGTTTTTTAACTCCTGAGGGATACTTTGAACTAAAAGATAAGATTTAAGATGGACAGTTGAATCACTGTAGGTTCTTTATATATTAAAACATTTAAATGCTTCAATATTATGTATATGCTTCCTGTGAATTATCTTTAGCATTAGCTGTATTGTCTTTTTGTGGTGAGTGGATTTTAAGACAGTATTGTGTACTGTAGTTGCCCCACTGTCATTGTTCTGTAAACTGCTTTGCACAAGCATATTTCCTCCCTGCTGGATTCACTGTACATGCATATCTCACCACTTATTGAGCAAGATTGTCTCTCCAGACAGAAAGCCTCCTTACCTTCCATCATGTATAAACAAACCGTCCAAGTTATATGGTTCTCAGTTGGCTGGCTGGGGGCATGATTATGGCTCTCCAGACTGAGAGGCTCCCAGCTGCCGCTTATATAACAAACAGACTGAAAACACATTCCAGACAAGTTGACTAACAATACATTGTTATTTACAGGATTTGCCTGGGGGAGACACAGGGTGAGAGAGGGTAATAGTTTAAGACGGAGTGATTCACGGTTTTTACCTGGCAGGTCTGTACCAGAGCCGTGCAGAGATAAGAGTTCTGCCCATGGCAGAATGCTAGGTCCACGATTCTGCTCCATGACTGTTGATAAGTAAATTGCATTTCTGATGTAATGTTGGTTATGTTGCCACATTTACATTTCAGGGGGCATAATATATTCATTTGAACTAAGTAGGTAAGTAAGTAGGTTATTGAGAATTATTTGGACGTTCTTGTTTGAGCCAATTGTACAAGTACTGCCAGACTTGACTCCCCAAAAACTTGAGATTCAATAGCAAAAACATTCAAGTATCAATTTTTTTCCAGGTAAAATGCCATAAAAAATATAAAAACAAACAGGACAGTCACATGGCCTTGCATATCCACGTAGCTTGGATTTATTTATGAGGCCTATGCATTGAACGACCTTGTTTAGCTTAGTTTAGCACAAATACTACAGAAACAGCTAGCATTGCTTCCACAAAGTTAAGCAAAAAATAGTGTAAAATCACAAATTGTCCCTTTTAGACTTCAGTTTTTGTGCATGTTTAACAACTAAATAGAACATGTTGATTAGTGACCTGTCCAGGTGCTGGTAAGTAGATTTTGTTACTTTGCCGTACAGAGCCAGGCTAGCTGTTTCCCCCTACTTCCACTCTTTATTCTAAGCCAAGCTAACCGGCTGTTGGCTGTAGCTTCATATTTAAAAGACAGTAGTAAGCAAATAAGTGTATATCTCAAAATGTTAAACTATTCCTTCAGTCTTTGGTTACTGCTACTTGAAAAACATATTTTTCCAAGAGGCTACATCATGTTCGCACAGTTTCATTTGTCCTCCCACCCTCCCCTCCTGGACCACCCACAGTAAGTCCCTGGATCTGACGAGTGAGAATGTTATAGCCTTGTAGTTTTTCTCGTCCAGCTTTATGAGAACTTCTGCAAACCTGGGCAAAGGAGCTTCAGCTCAGTAACCCATGAATTGCCCAAGCCAGAGTACAGCCAAAATCTTTCTATCAGATAGATGTGTGTGTGTGTGTGTGTGTGTGTGTGTGTGTGTGTGT
>NTHP01000267.1:1415741-1430234 GCA_003416845.1 Oplegnathus fasciatus | reverse complement strand
ACGCGCACACACACGCACACACGCGCACACACACACACACGCACACACACTCTCTCACAGGTAAGTGTTTGCTCAGAAACACCTGTGTCTAAAGTAACACACATGTTCACCGAACATTTGTTTGTTTACCTTTACGCACACACACACACAGACACAGCCAGCTGTGTGCAGCTGTAAACACACACACTCTGTTTCCCAGAGGGCCGAGCTGCTGCTGTGAATCTCCTCAGAGACAAACAGGAAGTGGAGGATGAGCTCCGACTCCATCTGGACCCAAACTCACCTGACACCAGTAAGCCCAGAGAGCCCGACGCCATGGCAACCAACGAGTCTGAACCCAGAGAGCCTGATGCCATGGCAACCAACGAGTCTGAACCCAGAGAGCGTGACGTCATGTCAACCAACGAGTTCATTCCAGACAGCCTGACGCCGTGGCAACCAACGGATCACATCCAGTCCAGACAATCACTGATTGATAAACAGAGACATTAATGAGAGGCAGATGGTCAAAGTTTACGTACTGTTAAAATATAATAAATATAATATAACACAACAATGGAAACAGTCCGTCACAATGACTGGAAATAACAACACAAATAACAATAATAATGCTAAAAGAAATGATCTAGAATCAATAGAATTGTCTTCTCTGTGTTAGAGCTTTTAGTTTTCAGGCCTGAGGCTCCTCCCAGAGCTCAGAGGCACCAACAACTCCTTTAAAGAAAGAGGAGCTGGGCTGTGTGATGATAACTCGTATGTCAAGAGTCAGATCTTAAATTCATTCCTAAATCTGCAGTAATGTGATCAAGTTGTGATCAAGTGTGGATCAGCTGGAGTCCAGATACAGAAGATTTACTGAGGGAGGAGAACGACGGTGTTACAGTTGTGGAAACCAAATTAAAACACGAATGATTTATAAAAACATCTTCAGCCGTCTGATGTTCCTGAGTTTGTAAAGCAGGACTGAGCTCAAACAAGAAGGCCAACGACTGATCCTAGGCCTGAATGATCAACTGGGCAGAGCAGGCAACTACCCCCAGACCCCCAGACCCCCCAGGGGCCCCAAAGCCCAATGTTTACTGCATGTCAGTGGGTTTGGTAACTTGATAATTTGTAGATTTGTGAGGACATTTTCACCACCAATGATATCAACTAAGACCTCCATTATTAGTTAATTTAGTGTCTTTTAGTCAAAATAGCACATTTCATTACAGGTAAACACAATGTGCTTTATCTTAAAGTGACATGAGATGATAATAAATAAAAACCAAGAACAAACACTGACAACACACACACACACACGCACACACACACACACACATAGTAATGTGCAGTTTTGTTAAAACTTCTATTTTATATTATCTGTGTTTAAATATATTGTCATTAATTATCTGTTGATGTTTATGTTCAGTTTGTGTTTTAATATACTGATTATACAGGATAAAGTGTTGCCATAATTTTTACTAGAAGTCTGTGAAACCCCCTTTTGTCTCTCTCACTGAGGCTCATGGGTAATGTAGTTTTTCTTTAACAGTGATGTTGAGTCAGAAACATGTTCCTCGTGTTGTTTCCTCTCAGTGATTTAACCTTTAAAATGTTCAAACTTCATAATCCGATTCCTTCTGGGAAATAAAATGAAGCAGGAAACGTTTCGGCTCCATAAACCTGCAGGAATTTCTCAGCTCGGTGTTGCTGTTGGTGTCCGGAGAAAACAGAGAGCTGACTCTGAGTCAGAGTGTTTCCACCTTTCCCACACCTTCTGTGGTCGAGCTGCAGGCCTCCTGCTGCTTCCTGTGATGAAGTCAGTAAATTATTGGCCTCCAGCTGCAGCGTTATGGATTAGCACGCTCCATTCACTCTGTGATTTACAGCGCCAGCAGAAATATATGATCGCTTTAACACGAACCTCTAAAACCTGCCGTTGGACTTCAACTTGGCTCCAAACCAAACTCCATTTCAACTAATTAGACGTGATTGCACAATCAAGCTGCACCAAATGGGTCCAGGTCGGTACGAAGCCGCATTTCAGAGCGGGACAAAGATGTCTGTCTGCCGGCCAGCGGAGCTGCGAGTCAGAAATATCTTCACAAACATCCATTACGACGCTGTCTGTTTCTGGCAGTTCCAGGAAACGTTCACTTCTCGGTGAAAAATGGAGCGTTTGGCTTCACGTCAGGAAAAACAGCGTCGGTCAGCGGTGTGCATGTTCTCAGAGAGGCGTCACTCTGAGCATTTATCGTGCACCAGAACAGAGCTGCAGGGAACTGAAGGGAAAGGTCACACTCATGTTTGTTTCTGCTCTTTTATTTTCTCCATTCAACATAAAACGAGTTCTGAGTTTTACTTTTTATGCAGTGCGGCTGCTCTGTACAGGTTAATGTCCGTCTGTCCTCCAAATGTCTCAACAACTATCGGAGGTTCAGACTTTCACCAGCCTTTACCCACATCTGTAAGACCCAATCTGACGGGTTACTGCCACATTTGAGACCCGAGTCCTGAAACCCAGTATTTTGTTTTAACTCAGGAGCCTACACTCATATTCCTGTACTGTCAACAGCAGAAGAATAATAATAAGAAGAAGACAAAGCAGAGAGTAAAAACTTTTTTCTTTTCTTTTTTTTGGGTGGAAATGTTCCTGGTAACTATACAAATAAATGTCATCAGATGACAGCTTTATTTTGAAGTCACAGTCCATGTGATAAGTCCTGAGTGTATAAGAGGTACTGTTGGATTACCAACTGAGTAAAGTGTAACTACATGGGGCCCCAGAACGCCAGAGGCCCTCAGAAGCTCAGGTTCACTGTCAGCTGGTCTGTAATTAGAGTCTGTGTGAGTTTAAGAAGCTGAAGCTCTGCTAATTTCAGTAAACACAAATAATTCAGGAATATGCAGCATGCCAGCAAACAGCAAACCTGTGGTCATGTGATACTCCAGCACAGGAACACACAGGAAACAGGAAGTCACTGGGGGCCCTGTAGCTTACTCCTGCCTGGGCCCTGAAGCAGGTTGATGTGGATCAGGACTCAGAGAATAAAAGCTAAAGAATAAAAAGGTCTTAATGATGTTTCAGAATCCTGCAAAACTGAAAAAGTTCATGTAAAATCTCCTGTAGTGGTTTTCTCTGGACCTTCAGACCTGGGGGGCCGTGATGTGTCTGACAGCAGCTCTGTGGTTTTATCAACAACAACAACAACAACAACAACAATAACAACAACAACAATAACAACAACAACAACAATAACAATAATAATAATAATAAAATATTGGTATTTTATGGAGAGTAAGACATGTATTGTCAAGAAAAAACTTTCTGGATCTATATTACTCCATGATTTATCCTTTCATATCTTATGGCAATATAGTATGAGCAAGCACATATAAAACCAGTCTCTATTCCATCTTTTTATTACAAAAAACATTTGTTAGAATGGTCACTAACTCTAGCTGGAATGCTCACACTGCTCCATTATTTCAAAACCTTGAGTTATTAAACATATTTGACATCATTAAACTCCAGATAGGTACTTTTGTATTTCAATTTCTTAACACTTCCCTTCCCATTTCCTTTCACAGTATTTCTGTAACTAGGTCTCAGATCCACTGTTATCACACCAGATCTGTTGATCTTCTATATCGTCAGTTCTACAGAACTAGCCTCGGCCAGTTTTCAATGAGGTACAGAGGTCCAGTTATATGGAACAGTTTTTCTGTTTCACTTCGCAGTCACTCCTCATTTCTGATTTTTACAAAAGATCTTCAACAGCTTCTCTGATGGAGTACAGTATTATGTAAATGAGGTATGAGACAATGTTATTGTAATCCCTGTTTTTAATTCTTTCTTTCTTCTTTGTTTTTTTGTTTGTTTTGTTCCATTTTGTGTTTTTTATCTCTAGTATTTCTTGTTTGGAAATTGAATTCTTTTCTTTCTTTTAGTTTTTTTTAAATATTGTTGTTTGTTAGTAAATTGCGGCAAGCATATACAGTTGTCTTTAATTTCAGTGTTAGGTGGGCACCTTTTACAAGCCCTCAGGGTTTTTTTTCATTCCACCTGTGCATTTTTTCTTATCTTATTGTATACTTCTTTCTCTTTTGATTTATTTTATTACATGCACAAATAAAGAACATAATAATAATAATAATAACAATAACAACAACAACAACAACAATAATAATAATAATAATAATAATAATGGACCGTCTCTAACAGGTGAATCTGTGGTCTTTAACACTGAAGTGTCTGCTCACAGTTGTTGTTTGTCCCTCCCGGCTCTCCGTCCTCCCCTGTGTCTCTGGGTGAGAAGTGTTCGTCAGTCCTGCAGATGGGGCCTTAATTAACACAGAGACCCCCCCTCGCCACAGCGTCGCCACAGAAACACACCACAGACCTTCAACCTGACCAGCGATCAGAACTGATATTCAACATCTGAACTTCTTCTGTGATGTTCAGCTGAGTTCACTTCCTCTGTAGAGGAGAGGCAGAGCGCTCTGACCTCTGACCTTTAACTTATCACTGAAACACCAGCAGTCTCATGTGGGAGTGATTTTCATGGTTTAACTTCAGCAGTTTGTCTGTTGGCTGAAACACCAAACACTAACGGTCTTTATGGCAGCGGATTCTTTAAACTTTTCTGATGTTAATTATCTGTTACTGTGAACATTTCCCTTTTTCACAAGTCAGACTTTTCTTCACCGGGTCCAAACTAACTGTTTCCTTTGTTAATGTTTTGTAGTTTTCTTCTCTATGACGACCTTCGACTTTATAATATTTGTGTCAGGTTGTTTTTAGTTCAGCACCTTTTAAACTCCAGCATGTATCTTATTACAGTGCATGTTTTCACGCAAATTCCACATAAATTCAGACCTTTCCAGACCTTTTCCAGGCACCCTGAAAAGATGCTGCACGTCTACGTTTGTCTGACTGCTGCAGTTTCTGCTTACTGAGCAGATTCAAACCTGAAAGCATCTTCATCCCAAAAATCCTCTGTGGTGTTCCAGTAACAGTCAGTCATGTTCCCTGAGTCTGAGTCCTGGATGTGGGTCAGTTTAGGCAACAAAAACTGTGGTTGAAGTTCAGGAAATGATCAGTGTTTGATGGTCAAATACTGAAAAAGACTAAAGTGACTTTATTGACACTGAACACAGACTTCTCCTGAACCTCGATGAAGCTGTGAGGCTGTGACTGCAGATGAGCTACTGAGAGCTGACCTTAAAGACTCTCTACGTTAAAGACTCTATATTAAAGACTCTCTATGTTAAAGACTCTCTACGTTAGACTCTCTACGCTAAAGACTCTCTACGTTAGACTCTCTACGCTAAAGACTCTCTACGTTAGACTCTCTATGTTAAAGACTCTCTACGTTAAAGACTCTATGTTAGACTCGCTACATTAAAGACTCTCTACGTTAAAGACTCTACATTAAAGACTCTACGTTAGACTCACTATGTTAGACCCTCTACGTTAAAGACTCTCTACGTTAAAGACTCTACGTTAGACTCGCTACGTTAAAGACTCTATATTAAAGACTCTACGTTAAAGACTACGTTAGACTCGCTACGTTAAAGACTCTACGTTAAAGACTCTATGTTAGACTCGCTACGTTAGACTCTCTACGTTAGACTCTCTACGTTAGACTCTCTATGTTAAAGACTCTACGTTAAAGACTCTACGTTAGACTCTCTACGTTAAAGACTCTCTACGTTAAAGACTCTGCGTTAAAGACGCTCTACATTAAAGACTCTACGTTAAAGACTCTACGTTAAAGACTCTATGTTAGACTCGCTACGTTAGACTCTCTACGTTAAAGACTCTCTACGTTAAAGACTCTACGTTAAAGACTTGCTACGTTAGACTCTCTACGTTAAAGAGTCTACGTTAAAGACTCTATGTTAGACTCGCTACGTTAAAGACTCTCTACATTAAAAACTCTACGTTAGACTCGCTACGTTAGACTCTCTACATTAAAGACTCTCTACGTCAAAGACTCTACGTCAAAGACTCTCTACGTTAAAGACTCTATGTTAAAGACTTGCTACGTTAGACTCTCTACGTTAAAGACTCTACGTTAAAGACTCTGCGTTAAAGACTCGCTACGTTAAAGACTCTACGTTAAAGACTCTGTACGTTAAAGACTCTACGTTAAAGACTCTATGTTAGAGAGTCTTTAACGTAGAGAGACTTTAACGTAGAGTCTTTATGTTAAAGACTCTGTACGTTAAAGACTCTCTATGTCAAAGACTCTCTACGTTAAAGACTCTCTATGTTACATTAGCTCAGCAGTTATTTGGAATCAGTTCATTGGAAGTGAACTGATTGAATGCCGTCTCTATTTTACTTTAATTAGTACAGAATTATTAATTAGTCCTTTCCGGGAAACTTCTGGGAAAACTATTATTGTCTAAGAAATTAATCTTGATGGTGAAATTTAAGGTTTTTGATGCTTTCAGATGGTTGATGAAAGGAAGGAAGTTGGTCGGACGTTGATGCTCATGTGTCTCTGACAGATCTTCACTCTGAGAACACTTTAGAGACTTGAGCTCCTTTTCCTGCTGGTTCTTCTTCTGCGGTCCTCCAGGACGTTCTCCATCAGTGACCCCTCACAGTGACGGGGGTCCGATGACCTCTCACAGTGATGGTGGTCCGATGACCCCTCACAGTGACTGAGTCCGATGACCCCTCACAATGGCGGGAGTCCGATGACCCCTCACAGTGGCGGGAGTCCGATGACCCGTCACAGTGACGGGGGTGCGATGACCCCTCACAGTGATGGTGTCTGACGGCTGAACTGGGTGGAGGCGTAAGGTAATTGCAGCCCATTTGTAGCTCGACAGCTGGGCAGAATTCAGGATTGCCATTTGGCCCGGAGTGGAGGGGAGGAGATGCCACATGTTCTATTAAAATGTGATGATCCTGGCTCCCTCCACGCCGCCGCCTCCACCCGGTTTGATGTCCTGCTCTTTAGGGCCTTAATGGGAGAAGACTCTGCTGCCGTGTCACGCTGCGCTCTCACACAGTTCAGGACGGTTATTTACGCCGGCGAGTTGGCTTCCTCTTTTATGTACGAGCGGCTGTGTGTTTGTGATGCTCTTGTTTGTGTCCAGATGTTCGTGGTCTTGTCGCTCCGGGACGAGAAACTGTCACCCATTTTGTTTTATTTAAGAGATGTGAGAGCAGGAAGTGCCGCAGAAAACTAGTTAACAGGAAAAAGGTGACGGAGCCGCGGACGGCTGCGTTATTTAAAGATGACAAATAAAGCAGTGCTGACATGTTTGGTTGTGTCAGTTAAAGGCAGGAGACGAGCTGGGTGTCACTTAGTGTCGGCGTCCATGTTGGATCGGCTGAGTGAGCGGGAAGAGGAGGAGGAGGAGGAGAAGGAGGTGCAGATGGCGTTTAAAATGGAAGATTTGTTTGAGATGTTGACTCACTTAGTCTAAATGTGTCGTCACGTCGTCTCACAGTTTGAAGACGAACAGACACGTGAACACCAGCAGCAGCACTAAAAACATAAATAACAAGATGTGAACATTTCAAGTCAAAATATAAATTATACCAACAACCAAAGCTCGTCTCTGAGAACTTTAATCTGTGATTTATTACAAAGGGAGAAAGCTTTTCAATCCTTTACTGTAAAATCTCCTCACCAGCTGTTTTAAATAAACTTTTATTTTAATATCAACTCAGTAAAAGTTAAAGTCAATTAAAGGCACAACATTAACAAATTAAATTGACTCAACATTTTATTGAAGTTTGTTGTCTTGAAATTTTAAGTTCTGGGACTTCAAACCAGCAAAATGTGTTCAGTGTGTTTGTTGTGGTCGAACTGATAAAGTGTGATGTTAAATCTTGTATTTATACATTTAAAGAAATGTATAAACCTTTAATTTAGAGAGTCAGTATGAAGTATTTTGTTAATTAACTTTCTTTATTCAGAAAGTCGGAAGATCAAAATCTCTTTTCTAACAGAGACCCGAGTCACTCCTACTGTTATTAGTACTGTTCTTTGCTTCTGTCTGGGGGAGAATCGTAGATTTTGGGGGTTTTAACAGGAAGTATAACGTTAGAGTCAGTGAGTTAGTCTGCATTAGTTTCCATGTAGTCAGACTGTCTCCATTAAAGTGTGTGAATCAGCTGTTAGCAGCTCCTGTCTGCAGTGTAACCATGGAAACAGACAACTATCACTGGATTACTGTGAGACTGAAGGAAACTTCATGGAGCATCAGAGAAATCCTGATCCTGAATGATCCTCTGGAAGTCACACAGAATCTAAAATATGTGTTTCATGTCTGTGTGTTCGGATGTGACTGAGTCAGGACTCTGAGTCCTCTCAGTGTTTTAAAGTATCTTAATCAGCTCCACCTGCTGACCACGTTGGTGAGCCGTCCAATCAGCAGCCAAACAACTAACTTCCTGTTGTTCCACCTGCATGCACCTGTCTCTCTCACCTCACTCAGTGTCTTTGTCTCACCTCTCTCCCTCCAACCAGTGGTGGAAATACAGTGAGTCCATCCTCTCGACATGATGCTGCTTCACCGGTCCAGTCTGATTTAAACGTGTTAAACCAAAACTGTTTAAATACCTTTAAACAGGACGTACAGGACGTTTGACTGTTTCCTGCAGTGACCCAGTGATCAGAAACAGAGAGAAGGTTTCTGTGTTTGATGAAGTGTCCCATCCTGATGCTCATGTCAATATACTCAACGGCCCTTACTGAAAACTTTTCCCAGCAGCGTGTGTGAACTTTAAACATGAAGAAGTGTGTTTCACTCTGAACGTGTTTGTGCTGAGAAGCTGCAGGAACATTAACGGCCTCCCTCTGTAGCTGGAAGCCATTAAACCTGTAAACAGCAGTTAAATTAATACAGTCTAATGTGGTGGAGGAGGGAGGGGAACTTTTATTACACCTGCCGCTCCTCGCCTCGCTGCACCCAAACAACCTCCACCTGAAACCACCATGTTAAACCACCAACTCTGCATCCACGTCCGCTGTGGTTTGGCCCCAAACTGTGTTTCTGCTCAGGTTAGCGGCGTGGCGGCGTCCCTCAGGGCCGCAGATTATCAATGAGAACAAAAGCGTGTTCGCCGCAGCAGAAAAACGCCGCTCGCTGCTTCACTGGGTTCAGGTAAACAGCCGCGCTGCATCCTAAAGACCTCAGAGCCCACCGCCACGCCCTGCAGCTCAGCCCGCATCATCTTCATCATCGCTGCCACGCAGCACAGCCCAGCACGCTAACGGTGCCGCCTCGGAGGCCCCGCGCCCTCCACCCCTCCACCCTCCACCCCTCCTCTCCCAGACCTCCACACTTTCATTTCAGCTCTCCTTCCTCTCCTCTCTCTGTGTTTATTTCCCTCTGGCTGCGTCTGCTCTCTTTACAAAGCCCCGGAGCATTATCAGAACATTACAGCGCGCAGCATGTGTTTGATTAAAAAAGTGTAAAGTTACAAATTAGTTAATAAAATCATTTAGGCCGATCGCTGCAAATGGTGATAAATGTCTTCCATATGTTCCCAATAAAACAGCAAAGTGCCATGTGCCCGTCCCCTCTGTCTTCGCCATAAACAAATAAATTAAAACAATTACCGCGCCGAGCGCCTTCCGTCTTTAATGAGAGCGCGGCCGTGTGAAATATGTGACAGCTCTCGTTTGCCCAGAACGGCGGCTGTCTCTATCGAGAGGCTGTCGGCCATCTTTCAGATAAATCGCTCCTCCACTCACAGTCGGGTCTGTTTCTGAGCTGCTGCTGGTGTTTCTCTCCTGAAGCACCTGAGATCAGGTGTTTAATCTGCAGTTCACCTGCTGTGATCTGTGCTGATTCTCAACATGTGGCCAGGGGGCTCCCGGGGGTCCCTGAGGGGCCACCGGGGGGTCCAGAGGATACTCAGCTGAATGAAAAACATTAACTTTTACACATTAGATGTGTTTATAGTCCTGGTTAGTCCGACTCAGCCCTTTAAACTGCTGTAATATAACATGTATTATAATACAGCGCTGATGAAGACCATGTGATGTGGCTGAGAGTCCGGGATGGAAGAACAAACAGTTTAATAATGTCTTCTGTTCCTGGAGGAGAAAATAACCCAGATGATGTCACAGTGATGTCACAGTGACGTCACAGTGATGTCATCAGAGTTATCTCAGACTACAAACATACAGCCTGTGTTGGAGGTGTGGACGTGGCTGTTTACCAGGCAGGGAGACTCTAATGAAAAACACTGTTCCAGTTGCATTATGGGAAATGTAGGATCCAGAGTTTTTGGACTAAATGTCAGGATGTCTCCGCCTCTGCTGCTCAGATCTTTATAAATGTTTTTTTTAAACTACTTTATGAAAGTGTGATACTGAATTACTGAAGCGTTTGATCATTTTTGTGTCGTAAAACTTTCTTTTCTGAAAATAAATGAAAAACTTTGGACCTGTTTCCAACAGAAATCGACTTGTTTAAAACATTTCTATAGATGAGTGTCAGATCACTGAACTACAATCCAGAAAAAATCATTTGATTTTGGACCAAAACGACTTGATTTGAGGCCAAAAGGAGGGAATAAGAAGTGGATCTGTTCTAGTGAATGAAAGGGGAATATTGTAAATCATCACCAACACAATAAACACAGATTTATTTCGTTTGCTGTTTCGAACGCTGAGAAGTTCACTTAAAGAAAACAAGTGAGAGAGGAAAAGATATTTAACATTGTTGTTCTGACTTTTAGTCTTTAATATTCTCCTGTTGTAGTTTTATAATCTCACCTGCAGAAAATACGGATTTCCTCTCGACTGTCTGTGATTTTAATCTCTGTGTTTAATCAGTGTGTTTGTGTCTTTTTGCTAATTAACTCCATAAAACAAGCCTCTGAGTTCTGTTTTATTTTATTGTGTCTGAGGCCTCTGGTTATCCTGTCTTTGTCCTCTGAGTCAGGACGGATACGAGACTGAAGACAACACTAACTGGAAACAGGTTCCATTCTCAGGTTTATTCTTCATTTCCTGATGAATTATTTAATTCTTTGAGTTACCAGATATTTACATTTCAAATGAATGGTTTGATTTTTCTCTTCCTCATCTTCTCCCAAGCTTTCTGATTCTATAATCACAGTTTAATATGAAAATATTCTAGAATATATCAAACAGTCATACAGACTTCATGTTTGTAAATGTAAGTAAATTACAAATAGATACAGATATAATAGAATATATCTGTCTTTTCTTATTGAATTACTGGCAGATAAATCATGTAAATTCATCTCAGATGTTGGATTAACGATCTTCCAGGGACAGTTTTTAGAAATTACACCTGTAAGATAAAACGTTATGAAAACTTGAGGAATTTTATTTAAAGTTTGAAATCCTCGTGGATTTAACATTTTTGAAATATAAACTTTTACAATTAAAAAAATGTTGACATGAACTGAAAACATGTTCTTTCATTTTAATGACCCTAAAAATGAAACTAGACATGAGAAATAAAGTGTTGGTTGGTTTTGTTGATACTTTAAGAACATTTTGCTGATTATACTTTCATACCTTATTATACATGCCTTTACTTAAAGGTGCAGTCAGCGATTCTAATCCAACACACTTTTTGTCAAAGTAAATATCTCCTCATGGTCCGCTAGCATGTGTGTGCGCTGAAAAAGTACTTCTACTTCAGGATCTGGATACTTCTTCCACTGCTGGCTGTACTGGGAGGTGTTTGAGGACATTTCACAGAAACAAAGAGAAGATAACTGACCTGATACCAAAGAAAACATTTATAGTATTAAAGTGTTAGTAGCTGTCTGGCTGCTTTGTCTCTTGATGCAGTTCAGGTTTTATTTTTCACTTACAGGGTCATCTCGACGCCTCAGTTCTGACCTCCACGTCCTGTTCTACCAAAATAAAAGAAATCTTCAGGACACTCTGACGGGGCTCTGTCGTCTCTACAGGAGCTGCTAGAGGACAAAAAACTCACAGCTGTATTTTCACTTCTCTTGTTCGCTGATCTGACGGTTTTAAACGACAGCAGATTTTTCACATCAGAGTTCTCCAATAAATCACATCTGGAATCACACGTTTAATGTCGGACACATCTGGACTCCTTCATCACTGTAATCAGAAACATTTGTGTCAGATTTTATTAGTCTGAACAGGACGTGAATGTGACTTTATTTTATAGCCTCATTTTGATCATTTCAGTCTGTTTTACTTCAATAGAAGGATTAATATTTTAATCTTCAACATCGACCATAAAACAGTCAAAACTGAGTGTTTGTCGTCGTTTGGTGCTGAAATGTCCTTTTTTACACGACGAGATAAGAAAGATAAGATCAGAATTAAAGTCTTTTTCACTTGTTCCCTTTCAATTATGTCCAACTGAACATTCACTAGGGTTGTCTTTTCTTCACCATGTGCTGTAACCAGACCACCCTGTCCTAAACACAGACATTCAAACCTTCTTTATATAAAGAGCTTTTACTTTTCTGTTGTGGACAAATACAGAAGCTTTAAATATCAGCACAAAGAGAAATGCAAGATAAAGAATTCATTCTGCAAACTGAGACCTTTAACATATTTTATTAGCTCACATATTTGTATTAGAAACTGTCAAACTCAAACTGTGTTTCTTATGGTCCACTTTTACAGTTTTTCATAATCATTTAAGCACATTTCCTGAAACTGTAGCTCAGTTCCTCAAAACTCTAAACACAAAACTGAAAAGAGTTCAACATTTGATCAAAACTCCACAAAACTCTTGGAAAATGAAACAAACCATGTTCTCTCTTCTCAAAACGATACACACAGCATATCATATATTATCATATGAACATCAGAGCGTCAGTTAAACACTGGTGTGATCATTTTAAAACACTACCATCAAAATACTGTTTATACATGTTTTGTTGTTCAAAGAATAATGAAAGATCACATGGTCACAGGTGTTCATATACAAGGAATTTGTCTTGATATTTTGGAGGTCACAGTAAACTTAGTAAGAGGCAAGAAAAGAAAAACATAAATATAAAATAGAAATTTACAATAAAAGATAAATAATATATGCATATGCAATATATATTTGCAAAACTGTGCTCATGCAACGCATTGATTGGTTCAGTCCCACATTTACAGATCTGTGAGCGAAGGATCAATTATCACTAATTAAAATGTGCTTTGTTTGTTTCTGTCGGTCAGAAAGTGAAATAAAGACAAACTTCTCTTTAAAAATCACCTTAAATACACGAAGATGGTTCTGTGTTTTCACCTCTGAAGGTCTGATCAACCGGGGAGGGGGTCTTTATGAGGATTTGGGACAAAGCCACAGTTTTAATGGGACTCAGGTAATGGTCCTTACACTGACCGAGGAGGGGGGAGAGAAGGGGGAGAGAGGGGGGAGATGGTCCAGGTTTGTGTCTACTGACCTTCACAGGAGCCGGTCATCTGGACTCAGCAGATAAAAAAAAAATAAAACACCGTAGAAGCAGATGAGAGGAAATGAGCCTTTTAATTGAAGCGTTTAATAAAGGTGCAGAAGAAGAGAGCGATGGGGGAGAGGGAGGGGTCGGACGAGGTCAAGTTCAGATCAGACTGATGTGGTTTAATGCTGCAGATCTGAACTGTAGAAACCAGGTTCACTCCATGTATTTCTGTTATTTATTCACATCTTTCTGTCATGAACAAACAAACCTGTTTAACTAAACCTGATTTTAAAATGCTGAAGGGCTGCTGGCTGAGGGACCCCTGCTGGTCCAGGGGCCCCTCAGCCAGCAGGGGCCCCTCAGCCAGCAGGGGCCCCTCAGCCAGCAGGGGCCCCTCAGCCAGCCCCTCTTTGGCACAACAATGTTCCTTCAGAGCAGATAAAGTTTCATCTTATCTCAAAAACAGTCACTTAAAAATCTGAAGTATTTTCAGAACAGCCAGCCGCCGGCGGGCCTTTTCATCGTCTCCTCCACACACTCACTGTGGACTGGATCAATCCGGTCTGATCTGGATCTTGGATCGGATGTAATCTGGTCTGATGGACTTGGACTAAGATGTGGAGATGTATTTTGAGAGCATGATTTTGTATTTCCAGGACACCAAGTACTAAACAAAGGAAAACGTATACTATATAATCATGTACTCTATGTATGTATATATATATATATATATATATACATACAGTATATACAGTATAAACAGTACATACAGTACATACAGTACATACAGTACATACAGTACATACAGTACATACAGTATACTATATGTTCTGTACACTGAGAGCGCTGTGACTCATTTAAAGGAACGATTCATTAGAAACTCTTCAGGACTTCCAGGATTTTATAAGACGAGAACGATGCAAAACTCGTTGTTTGTCAACAGGAAGTGTCACCGAATGTTAGACTGGAAGTGTGCACACACACACACACACTGACACACACACACACACACACACACACACACACACACACACAAGGTTTCTCCCCGAGAGCTGCTTCAAGGAGCTGAGAGAGTGTGTCTCAGTGTGTGTGTGTCAGTGTGTGTGTGTGTC
>NTHP01000267.1:1381385-1400726 GCA_003416845.1 Oplegnathus fasciatus | reverse complement strand
TTTACTGCACTCTACTGTGTTTCTTTACTGCACTCTACTGTGTTTCTTTACTGCACTCTACTGTGTTTCTTTACTGCACTCTACTGTGTTTCTTACTGAACTCTACTGCGTTTCTTTTCAGTACTCTACCGCGTTTCTTACTGCACTCTACTGCGTTTCTTTTCAGTACTCTACTGTGTTTCTTTACTGCACTCTACTGCGTTTCTTTTCAGTACTCTACTGTGTTTCTTTACTGCACTCTACTGCGTTTCTTTTCAGTACTGTTATTTATTTCTTCTCCGTTGTGTATTTCTTCGGGGATGATCAGACATGAAGGAGCTCATGTCAAAATGTTTGTGATCATCTTTTTTTGGTTTTATTAGTGAGAAGTTGAACTCAGCAAAAAGTGAATCAGAACTGTAATGTATCCAGCGTTTAAAGTTCTCCTTTCACATTTTATTTTGTTCCTGGTTTTAATTTTTCTTTTACATTTGTTGTTGTTGTTTCTTTTGGACTTTTAGGACATGAAGTGACCTCATGCAACAAAAGGTGATTAACCGGATGTGAAAAACAACATTTTTGAGTTTTAGACCTGAAATATCTCCACTTTTTAAAATCTCTGTCCTTTCCTTTTCCTGTCTGTAAGTTCTGTACAAACCACTATATTTTAATTTCTCACTGGTAGAAGTTAAAATGATTTCTCCACCAGCTGATCTCAGATCTGTAAACTTCCTCTCAGATGTCTAACCAGCCTCCATCCTCCCTGACGTTATCCTCCTCCTGTCTCTCAGTGAATATTTAACCCTGTGACTTGTTAAAGAGGTGTCACCCATCCACGCCGCCGGCGTTGCTTTGATAACACTCTGGGTCGCTGGAAGACACAGCGGAGGGCTAATTAACCCCTCTGATTACTCCAATTAACCCCGACACATTAGAACTCATCAGAGTAGAGTGACGAGTTTTCCTCCTGAGCCTGAACTTAATGTCAACGTGTCAGAGAGTCTCTGCAGGCCGCAGAGGCAGCAATGTGTCAGAGGCAGCAGGAAGTGATGTCAGAGCTGCTCACAGCTGATCTCAGGTCTGTTCTGACTGACTTCGCACCTGCACCGAGCTGCATCCTGATCAGACTCAAGCTGATGGAGTAATAACAGTCTGAACACGCCCACAACCCTCTGAGCCAATCAGAGCCACACAGGTCAGACAGGTGTTTGTCCTCATTAACATCCAGGTGTGAATATAAAGAGTCTACAACAAACTAAGAATTTAATCTCATCTAAGTTTATTTGTGTAGATAAATATCAGTGTCTCACAGCATCGACATCGATGACCAGCTCCAGCTCTCTAACGAGGTCACCAGGGAAACATCAGCATCGGCCGTTTGTTCCACTTTTAAAACGGCCTACAGTGTGTTTCCAACAAGGACCTCTAGTGGTCGAGTTAATCATGACTGTGCTCACTGTGTAGAAAGTAGCAGGATGCTGTTATATGTTTCTACTTTTGAGAATAATATTTAGACACATTGTTCAGATTTTGTGGGTTTGTGCTTCAGCTCCATGGTTGTATTAATTAAGCTGGATACGGCACCATCACTCGGCCTTGCTGCTGATTTGTCCCAGTGGCCACTCGCAGTACTGCAACTGAAAATCCCCTATTGCTCAAAAATCATTTTCCCCTTCAACCTCCAGTATAAAAGAGTCCTGTAAAAGAGACACCTCCAACTGCATACAAGATATTATTACTCTTTGTATTATGGATTTTTAATTTGTGAATGTTTTATATTTGTACAATTTTCCCAGAGTTTAGAAAAGATAAGACATGGCCAGAGGAGAGGAAGAATACTACTGAGCATGTGCAGTGGGCCCCACAAAACACAAGAAAACCGAGAAGCTAGAAAATGTTTTTGGTTTATGTGCTCGGCGAAACAAACATAAATAAAACATTTAAAAAATCACTTTAGATCGTAGGATGTGTGTAAGTGGGCTGGTCAGGGTCAAAGGTAAGATACGTTTAATTTTTCACTGGTTGTTCACTTCATCCCACACAGCATGAAGAAAAGGAGAGAAAATGTTAGAAAGCTCAGGAGATTTGTTTCAAAGACCCCCCCCACCCCCTCGTCTATCTGCTCAGGGTGACACGAGCTGTAGGTGGGAAATAACAAGAACAGAAATAATAAGAAAGTCGTTCCAATTAACAGATAAATTTAAATCCAATAATGAGATTATAATAAGTCTGATATGAGTGAAATGTTGTAAACTCAGGGGATGATCAGACGTCCTGTTGTTGAAAGGACGTGAAGCCGCTCATGTTTTCATAATCCTGTTAGGATTTTATTAGTGAGAAGGTGAACTTCAAATCTGCTTCAGCTGCAACCAAAGACAGAACAAGAAACAGACATAAACTGTTGTTTATTTAATCCTGTCACTGCTTTGTTTCACTGTCTTTTAATAAATGTGTACACTGAGATAAAATAAACTTGTGGTCTGATGGACTGATGTTCTATACGGTGTTCCACAGGGATCAATACTTGGACCACATGTGTTCTGTTTTTATGTCATGTTTATGTTTACATGCTGCCTCTTTATCAGACTTAAAAAAACACAACATAAATGATCAGATATTATAATTACAATTATTGTTATTAATTATCGTTGGAAGTCAACTTCTTCCTCTGTACTATGGTCCCTTCAAGTCCAACTGGCTGGATAAATGTTATTGACTTTGAGTTACATTAATTCTGTTATTGTTGTTGTGTTTACATTTTTGACTTTAATGACATTCTTTTGCATCTGTTGTTTATGATGATGCACTATAAATAAATAAACTGAAGTTAGAGTTGACCATGAAAAAAAAATATTGTCCATAAATACAGAATCTTCTTTAAACGTTTTATGAAATTATATTAATTATTTGCATTAGAGGAGTTGCACACTCCTGATTAACTGTAGTTATTTGTGGGATTCCCCAAGGTTCATTGTTCGTTTCCCAAACATTAAAATTTATTTTATTTGCAGGTGACACATAATTGTTTTACTGTGATAATAATATGAAACAACTTTTGGATACTGAATACTGAACTTAAACTAAGTCACAAAGCAAATTTAAGCTTTTTCTTGCTTGAAATGAGGCTAAAAGTTAAAGAGTGATAACAGATAACAGATTATACAAAAAAATGACATAAAGTATGTCATAAATTAAGCAAAAATGTCAAGAAAGTTTCAATGCTGTGTTAAGTATTTTGTAAATCAGGTTTCATTATACAGTTTACTGTATGTTAGTCACTGATACTTACTGTATTTAGGAAAATACATATAAAAACAAATACAAACCATTTTCACATAAACTGTAATAAACTGTGTCTCAGTTCAGTTTACCATCTGATGCTGTTCATGAAAAAGGACGTTTATTAAAACATGTAAATCCTGAAAGTTTAGGTTCGATGTTTTCTCTGCTCATCTTGTTTGTCGTCAGGCTGCAGTTTGACTGATCACACACACACACACACACACACACACACACATGTTAAAAACACCATCGACACTGCTGCAGTCAGTGTGTATGTCAGTGGTATGATTTCCTCACCTGATTTAAACAGCATTAACATGTTGGACCTTCATCAACATCAGCTGATGGTAATGATGATGGCAGCACCCGCTGACAGATAAAGTATGATAAAGTGTAATAGTATATATTAGTACTATAAACCACAGTTTAACAAAGAGAACTACTGTAAAGAGTACAGTCATGTAGTAAACGGTACTGGTGACTAACAGGAAACAGTATGTCAGCAGTATGTCCTCTAGAAACACTTATATACTACTAATCAGTGGTGGAACGTAACTAAGTACTGTACTTAAATACAAATTCAAAGTACAGTACTTGTACTTTATTATTTCAATTTTATGCATTTTCTACTCGACCACATCTCAGAGGGAAATATAGTACTTTTGTCTGGCAGCTTTAGTTACTCATTTATCCCCTTCCTGTCCAGTGAAAATCACGTATCTCCAAATGTGATGATTTTGAATGTTTGTGATAACCTGAAGGTTGAAGTGTCCCTTTACTGCACAATGAATACTTTTACTTTTGATAATTTAAGTACATTTTGCTGATTTTACTTAAGTAATGTTTTCAATGATTTTACTGTTTTAAATTTTATTTTAAATAAATAAATGATGACAAATGATGAGAAAAAAGGTTGGCACACTAATGAACTGCAAAATGTTCACATTTCTTTGGTTTTCCCCACAATATCTCATGTTTATTTTACTGTTGGCACATAAGTCATTTTTGTTGTGCGTCATTATTATAATAATAAACTGTTTGAGTAAAAGTTTTTAGTTTCTTCATCAGTACAATTATCTCTCATTGTTTTATTTCTGTCATTGGTGAGAGGTCTTTATAAGCCCACTTGGAGGTTATAAAGACACATGGTTTGGTTTACATGTTGTTGAGAGACGTGGCTGTTTACCAGGCAGGGAGGCTCTAATGAAAGACACTATCCAGTTGCATTATGGGAAATGTTGGATCCAGTGTTTTAGGACTAAAAGTCAGGATATCTCTACCTCTGCTGCTCAGATTTGGACCGTTCTGTTTCTAATCTGACTCCCACAAGTCACAAATCACAAGGACTTTATGGAGGAGACTGAATTCAGTTTGACTATATCAAACAGGAAGTGTAAATCCTAATTTGACCCTCATTTATCAGCCGACTGAATCTGAATTCCAGTCAGCGTCTGAGCTGAACGGAGAGGTCTCACTCTGAGGAGGATTTCGTGTCTCTGTGATCTGAATGTTAAACCCTGTTCAGGTCGTCTGGATGGGAATTGTTCCGACTGACCCCAAACTGCAGAAACACGGAGCTGAAATCCAGACGGAGAGCTCACAGGTTCATTAGCAGTGACTTGGTTCTGTCATTAAGAAAAGCCAAACATTAAACAAGGATTACCTCCGGCTTCGTTCCCACATCCAGCCGCTGAGCCTCCTGAACTCTGCTTCATTAATTACAGAGACGCCCTTCAAGCAGCAGACAGAGTTTCATTAAACAGAGATCAACATGAATCCAAACACTCTGATTGGCTCTGAGATCACTTTTATATTTTATGTCATGCGGTCTAATTGATTGAGACTTTCTGAAACCTTTAAAGGAATACTTCAACATGTTGGGAAATACATTTATTCACTTTCTTACTGAGAGTCAGACGTTCAGACAGATCTCAGTTTCAGTCTGTGTGTTCAGTACAGAGCTGGAGTCAGGACGTGGTTAGCCTAGCTTAGCACAAAGACTGGAAGGAGAGGGAAACAGCTAGCCTGGCTCTGTCAAAAGTTCAAATATTCACCCACCAACACCTCTAAAGCTCGCTGATTAACATGTTATAAAATAACAATTTGTGGTTTTAGGAGTTATATGTTGGAAATATGTCTTGACAAACAACAGTGTATCCATCCGCCCAGTGCACTGTGCAGTGTCCCCTAGTATAATGTAGATAGTCAGATAAAATCAAGGGTTTTGGTACCGAACCTGACAACCTCACTGTGACAAGACTTTCAACAGGAAATAGTTCCAGCACCATCGAAACCTGAAACTGTAGCCACTGTTTATTTTGACTCAACCCCGTCCTGCTGCCCCAAATGTGGATTCATCCGCTGTTGAAAATAGTCCCCAACAAATGCACTATTTCCTCCTGTTTGTTTGATAAAAACTACAGTGAGCAGCTGTTTTTTTTAAATGAAACTATATGTTTGTGTTTTTAAAGATTTAAGTCTTCAGTAGGAACCAATGAGCTCGAAGCTGAGAGCCACAGACAGGAAGTCGGACAGTGTTGAGAGACGGACTAAAATGTTGTTGGTTTGAGTCTGAACTTGAGATTTGTTGATAATTGCAAACATAAATGAGTCGGTTTGATCAGTTTGACCCTGCAGGATGATGTTTCATTATTGTTGTCATGTTGTTGATGCCTTAAATTATTTTATGTATTTTCTAAGAAGAGGAATAAATGGTGATATTCTGTAATAAAAACATTTTAAAATGTTTAATTCCCAGCAAACATTACAAACATTTATTAATGTTTTTGTCTGATAATACAGAAGAGTAAAACACACTTTTATATGTGATTATATGTGACTGTTGTGCCCCGCCTACAGGAGGCAGAGACACAGATCACTGAGATAACTGAGGTGTTTATTTACAGTGTGCTTTACTGACTTCAGGAGGGGCAGAGGCCAAAATAATAATAAAACAAATCTAACTAGGAAGGTTTAACAAATATGACCTAAAAAAACAAAGAAAGCAAACTACAATAACTGACCTCCCTCACTAAAGAAGAAAATACGATGAAGAGAAGCATCTGGGAGGAGAGGGAGAGGAGTTCTGCCACGCGCAGCATCGACGCCATCTTGCCTCCTGCTGTAGTCGAGTGGCATCAGGAAGGAGCCAATCACCTGCAGGTACCGGTGGCCGGTGGGCCAATCACCTCCGCAGGATGGTACACACTTATACCACACAGTCCCACACACACACCTGTCACAAATCATGATGTTGTTGTTTACATTTATTAATATCTGATATCGGTGAAATATTCAGATTAATATTGTGAAACCAGCTCCAACCAAAGTACCAGATCCTGAATCTGAAGAGAAAGTCTCAGCCTCGTCTTCGGGAGCTTCATGTGTGTCCATATGAGCAGTTTGTTGGCTGCAGAGGCAGCAGGAGGAACAATGAGAGAAATTTGATTTGGTCGGCTGCAGGAGGCAGATGCCTCTGACATCTGGGTGATGTCAGCGTGTTGTCAACACATTGTTAGCGCCGCAAATGTGCAAACAGATTAACAGGCAGGAGAGCAGCCATACTGCTGCTGCTGCTGCTGCTGCTGAGGGTGGAGCTCCGGGTGAGAACAAACCTGAAAGAGACAAACAGTCAGAAACAGCAGAAATAAACTGTGTCAGGCACAAATGACAGGATCACTGCAATAAACATAAATAACAACAGCACGTCATTACAGCTAAAACAACCTGTCAGTCAATAAAGAGGGATTAAAATTCACAGCATTTTGTTGTTGTCCATTAAAAGAAATTTTTCTCCATAACCTTTGAAAAACACATGATTTAAAACAACCCTGAAAAATAAGAAAATCTAATCTGATTTAATGGGAGAGAAGATTACCACACTAATCCCTTCAAAATAAAACACTTTCATACACACACTTAAAAACAAGCTCTGGGAACAAACACGGTACAACTTCATATAAATAAAGAGTTAATTTGATTCAGTACAGAGCCGTCGAACTGTCCTTTATTTCCTTTATTTCTCTATATTCTCAGCTTCATGTAGTATAAGTATCAGTGGTAAAAGTACAGAAGTATTCTCTACACTACATTACATAAATCACTTGTTGCCACTTGGCTCGCTCAGCAGAGGAGCCTCTTTATTACTTTACTTTCTTTATAATATGAGCAAAGCTTAAGAATTAAAATATGTTTTAAATAACGCTACTGTAAATTTTCACAATCATAAAATAGAAAATAGAAATGACATCAGAATAGAACAGTAACATTATGCAAATTCACATCAACAAGCACTTCCTTGTGTTTCTGTTGGTGAATGTTACACTGAAGTTACACTTTTATTGTGAAGGGTTTAACTGTGTGTCTTGGGATTTGACTTCCTGTATCTCGTCAGAGGAGGGATTGGTTTGTTAATCAAAGCAGAGATGGAGGAGTGTAATCCTGTCATACACGGTGTATTATCTTCATTAACCTTCAGCCCAATGGTCCACAGGCAATATCTGATCGATCCTGATTAAACTGCAGCATCCTCCACCCGTCTGCTGTCGGTCACCTCCACCCGTCTGCTGTCGGTCACCTCCACCCGTCTGCTGTCGGTCACCTCCACCAGTCTGAGACATGATCAGGCTTCACTGGTTTGCCTGCTGACACTGGTCCTGTCAGACACAGCCCAGTGAAACCAGAACCTCCAGGTTCTGGTCCAGAAGACAGAAAGTCTCATTCAAAACTCTATTAACATTTTTAACGACTCTAATAACTAAAAATCAGCCTCAGAGCAGAGCCTTCATGTTTGTGACTCGCTTCATATCTTTATATTAAAAACTAATATCATCGTTTATTCAATATCTCAGGTTTTTGCTAGCCTGCCTCTGCTAGCTTAGCATCATTAAAAGAGAACAAAGGAGACAAAATCTGCTGAAAATTAATTTTCATCCCCAAAAATCAAAAGAAAAACAGATGAGATGGTGGGACAGCCAGACACCAGAGGATTAACTAACGTTAGGCGAGCTTTTGGTAACTAGCTGATGTTTGCATGTTTAGCCTAGCTTAGCACAAAGACTGGACGAAAGGGGAACTAATTAACATAACTATGGCACAGCTGGTTGACACCGAGGATGCATCACGTCAGTGACAACTTCATAAAGAGCACTGAAGGTGGACTATCGCTGAGTCACGAGATCTTTGAAATCTGGAGGTAAAAATCTAAATTAAAACCAAATGACTGTTTTTCACTGACTTCAGTCTGAACTGGATGTCAGAGTTTGTTGGTGCAGTTGAGTCAGACCTTGAAGAGTTTGACGATCAGCTCTGTGAGGAAGTTAAAGTCTCCGTGGACCTCAGTCGGTGGGATCCCGGGCCGAGCGTTTCCTCGACACCCACGTCGCAGCGCCGCGCCCGGGCCACCGGACAATAAACCACAGTGTGTTTTAACCAGCCGGGAGGGGGCTGAGTGGGCCGACGTGGACGTCAGCCAGACCTTCTCTGAATATTCCCAACAACTGATGAGCAGGAAGGGAGCGGGAGAGTCCCGGCCGCTCCCTGAGTCTGGCAGATATCACCAGGACTCGTCCCACAACGGGTTTAATTCAAATGTAAAGCAAACAGACAACACAAAGAGCTGCTGTGACCCCACACTCCCTCCGCCTCACATACACGCTCAAGAAGAAAGTTGTGTAATCTTTTCTTCTGACTTCAGTTCCTCTGGTTGGACTTGAAGTCGCTGCAACCTGCCAGGCCTCGCCTCGTCTAATCCTCTGTCCGTCTAATCACCGCCAGCATGGACTCCCTGCAGCCCGCCGCCTTGTTAATCACCTCCAAACAGCTTCTTCACGTCCAGTCGACATGTTTGTTCTGCAAAACTGAACCAGAGAGCAGCAGCGTCCTTCAGGATGACCTGAGAGAGCGACCGCTCGACCAAAAACAAAGTTTAGGTGTTAAAGAAAAGAAAAGTGTCCTTCAGTCCAGCTCAGAGGTTCTGGTTCTTTACTTTCCTCCACTACAGTCACTGGTTACTGTGGAGAGTCATGTTTTACTTTCCTTTCCGTCTTTAGGCCTGAAGATTGAGCCTGAATGTTGTGAAAATGTGATAAACATTACAAACATTAGATGACATCTTTCTCCTTCCTCCTCCTTCCTTACATGTTTCTTCTTCTGGTCTTATTTCCAAATCTGATTCTTTCTTTATTTTCATCCTTGTTTTCTTACTTTTCTTATTTTTATGTCTTTGCGTCTTTCTTTCTTTCTTTCATCCTATTCCTAATTCCTTCCTTCCTTCCTTCCTTCAATTATCCGTCAGGAACTACTCTTAAGAATGAGTACTTTAACTTGTAGTACTTGAGTACTGCAGTGAAGTTTTGAATGCAGGGCTTTGACACGTTTTATTGTGGTGTTGATGAGTTTTTCCTCCCCCTCTTACAGCAGATCTTGGACACGATGTCGACTCTGCACAACTTTTCTAACTTGTCAGTGAATTTCAAACAAAGCGAGAACCTTCCTTCACTTCATGTCACCATGAATATTTATGTTTCCTCCCCGGAAATGATTCCTCCTGAATACCAATTGTTGATTGTTCTTTTTTGTGACTCGTGCTCTCTCACATAACGACACTGATGTCTTCGTTCCTCCTGCAGGATAATTACGTCTTATTTTGAAATGTATATCTGCGCCGCCGCTGCGGCGAGCGATGGAGGATCCCGGTGTTCATTTTAATTGTGAGGAAACACACATGAAGATTTTAAGAAAGTATCTGGGCCAGATGTGATGGAGGAGAGCGAGCGAGCGAGCGGGGGCAATTTGCATTTCATTTTAAGGCCGTCGGCAGATTCCTCACGGCGGAGTCGGATTGAGATGCAGCGAGAAAAAAACTGTTACTGCCGAGTGTTTTGTTGAGTTGTAGGTATTTCCTCGATGCTGACGGAGGAAGGTGAGTGTGTTGGTGTGTGTCTGTGAACAGGGGATATATGAAACGGCTCCTCCTATAGTAATTAGCGGTGGAGGTTGTAATTGGGCAGAATCAGTCTTACTAAGTGATTTCCTGACTGTCAAACGAGCCAAATTAATTTGAGTGATACTTTTCATTTAGTTAGCATCAAACAGCCCCTCCACTCGGCCTCCATATGGGCGTCTGATGCAATGCTCGCCATTAAACCGCCGCAGCCAGATGTTCCCTCGCAGCCCCGCCATTATCAATGCAAATTTATTCATTAAACAATTTAATTGTGTCAATGATTGACAGGCGGCGGCGTGATGACGGAGGAATGTTATGAAGCTAATAATCTGTTAGTCTTATTAACTCCCTGTGTCAGCAATATGGCTGTCAACATTTATGTGGATTAACCCTTCTAATGTCGTACCACACACACACACACACACACACACACATCAGCTGCTCGCCATGACAACAGACGGGCTCACCGGTTGGTCGGTACGCCTCGATGTTCACAAAACACACCGAGTGATGGGAGGGGGGTGTCAGGTGATGGTAAGTGTGTGATTTCCATTCAGATGAGCTGAATTACACTTCAATAACACATTCACTGACATCTCTGTACAAACACACACACACACACACACGTTTGTACTTCACATTAATTCACCACTTCATCTGAAGTCTCACTCTAACCTTAGAAATCGGGTCTAAACCTTCAGACACTTTCTCAAAATGTCTTCACTTTCCAGAGAATGTCCTCACTTTTGAAAAAATGTTCCTACTTTCCAAAAATATCATCAATTAAAAGAAAATCTAGAAAATGTCCCCGCTTTACAAAAATGTCTTCACTCTCTGAAAAAAGCAAAAATGTTTCCACTTTGCAAAAACATTTCCAAAAACATTTCCAAAGTGTCTTCAGGCTCAAAAAATGTTCCAAACATATCATATATCAAAATATCCCGTCTAAATATAACCTCTAATTTTCAAAACAAAGTTTCCAAAAATGGCCAAACTTTCCCCAAAATTTAATATAAATTATAATTTTCCAGAAAATTTCCCAACTTTCCAAAATAAAAAAAGAAGTCCCCAAACTGAGCTCACACTGTCGGGATCTGAGGTCGATCAGACACATGTTACTGTGAGCTGTTAGAGATAAAACTGTCACGACTCATTATAAAACAACATACAGGAAATAAAAATGACCAACTGCAGTCGTGGAGTTTATCTGATGAAGAACAAACCTCGATTCAGAGTTGCTGTGAGGCTGAAAATCAAAATATGAACACTTTAAAATGAAATCCTTCAGATTAAAATTAAATCCTTCACATCAGTACAGAAGTCACGAACACAGAGTCGGAGGCCGGCAGGTGTGACGGGGCGAGGTAACGAGTCATTGACCTGCTGCCGTCCATCTCAGAGATAGCACCATCCAATCAGAGCGGAGCGCTCATGACATCAGCTCTTCTTCCTCTGTGGTGTCTGACAGTCCAAGGCTGATCAGCGTGTCTTATTCATGCAGTTCTGACAGGCGCTCTCAGGACACCTCAGACCGCCTGCAGGACCCCGTCACCTCCTGAATCAGGATGATGGTTCAGGTGCTGAAGTGTCCTTCCAAACCGGAAGTTGTGGATGTAAAATTCAGAGAGTAGAGCTTCATTTATAAAGTGTGAGTTTCTATAAAACATGAGCTAGTTAGAAGTTTCTTTACTTTACAAACGGATGTGACCCAGGGTTTAACTTTCCACATTACAAACATTACGAATACTGAAGAAGGTCGACGCTGCCTGTGTTCCTCTGTATCTGAACAACAGGAAGAATCATTTGAAACATGAGAGTTTCTGTGCTGACTAACAGGTGTGATGAGGGCTGAAGGATTCAGATTCTCGCTGTATTTCCTCCTCTGATGGACTGTTCTGCTCTCAGACTCACGTCGACCATTAAACTCTAATTTCATCTCCATCTGTCTGCAGAGTATCATCCACCTGAAGAACATTTCCCCCAAACTAAAGGCTGTTCATCAGGCTGTTCGACCTGGTGTCTTTATAATGGTTCACCAGATATTATCCATTTTGTGATAATATGATTTTGTATTAAATTACGGCACCCTGCTCGCAGTTTTTTCAGACTGTATCTGTGTTAAATGTTTCCAGCAGAGACGTGGTGGAGGGTAAAAACCCTGAAACTCAGTTTAGCTGCCTTTTTATTGGCAATAAAGGTTTTATGCTGATGTACAGTAAATTCTTATGATCTAAAATGATGTGCACAACATAAACCAGATCAAATGGATGTCAGATTCATGGCATGAAGATCTCCTCTTTTATAAAGATGTGAATGTTTTCTGATAATGTTGATTTTTGCCTTCATATTCTAAATTAGCCTAGTTTAGCATAAAAACTGGAAGCAGCAAACTGCTGCATCACAAGAGAAACTGAAAGTGTTTGGACTTTCGGCCACAAACCAGTGAGATCAAACCAGTGAGATCATGGTGAGACTGCTGAACAGCACAACCTGATCCCATTATCAACAGAAGGGAACCAATTCATACAACCTACAAAGTTGCACTGGTTTGCTCCAGCTGTGTGAAAGTTCAAACGTAGCCTAGTTTGAACGTAATTTCTAACTGAGGTCGGGGTTTTTATGCGCTACTAACATTTTCAGTGTTGCACCAGCTGAAATAGTTCCAACATAAACAGAAGTTAAATCCTACAGCTTAGTGGGTGTAAAGTCCTCTGTCATGGTGCATCGTTCTGAAAGGTGGATAACTTGGAGGATGAGAAGGAGCGAATCACATTGGCCACAGGAAGTGACAATATTTTAGTGTGGACTTTACACCTCAGTCTTTGTGGTGCAACCAAACATCAACACAGCTTCAGTATCAAACTAACTAGTTTCAATGTGTCGTTTATTGTGGAGAGAAGTGACGTACAGCAGCTGTAACGGGCTGCTGATGTAACTTTACACTTATTATGTACATTTTTTATTGATTGTTAACACAAATTCTTATTCACCCCCTGATCTCTGAACCACAGACTTTATTTGACAAGAAACTAAGATTTGTCAGCTAACGGCAAATATTATATGTAGCTCTCACGTTAGCTTGTTAGCTAACCAGCAACGGGGTAACATTTCAATATTCTGTAAATCCTCTTGTTCTATCCTCTAGTTAGCTAACTTTAGCTTGTAAAGTTGTTAGCTAGTAAACTTTGTCATTAGTTTAGTTTATTTGTCACATATAATCATACTGGGTATAATCATAGTGAAATGTATGAAGATAATGTTATCTTAGCTATAGCTCCCCTCTGTGGTTTGGACATTAAAATAGCTTCGGTTAGAATAGAAATAATATAATATGTATGATGGGTATAATGGGTATGATGGGTATGATTGGTATGATGGATATAATGGGTATAATGGGTACAGTATAATGGGTATGATGGGTATAATGGGTATGATGGGTATAATGGGTATAATGGGTACAGTATAATGGGTATGATGGGTATAATGGGTATGATGGGTATGATTGGTATGATGGGTATAATGGGTAAAATGGGTATGATGGGTATGATGGTATAATGGGTACAGTGTAATGGGTATGATGGGTATAATGGGTATGATGGGTATGATTGGTATGATGGNNGTATAATGGGTATGATGGGTATAATGGGTATGATGGGTATAATGGGTATAATGGGTATGATGGGTATAATGGGTATGATGGGTATGATTGGTATGATTGGTATGATGGGTATAATGGGTATGATGGGTACAGTATAATGGGTATGATGGGTATAATGGGTATGATGGGTATGATTGGTATGATGGGTATAATGGGTATAATGGGTATGATGGGTATGATGGTATAATGGGTACAGTGTAATGGGTATGATGGGTATAATGGGTATGATGGGTATGATTGGTATAATGGGTATAATGGGTACAGTATAATGGGTATGATGGGTATAATGGGTATGATGGGTATGATTGGTATGATGGATATAATGGGTATGATGGGTATAATGGGTATGATGGGTATAATGGGTATGATGGGTATAATGGGTATGATGGGTATAATTGGTATGATGGGTATAATGGGTATGATGGGTACAGTATAATGGGTATGATGGGTATAATGGGTATGATGGGTATAATGGGTATGATGGGTATGATTAGTATGATGGGTATAATGGGTATGATGGGTATGATTGGTATGATGGGTATAATGGGTATGATGGGTATTGATATGAGCAGTTCCACCACAGTCTTTTCATCAGTGTTTTCATCTTTTGATGGAGCTAGTTGGAGCTGTTTGTCTTTGTGCTAAGCTAACGAAACACTTCCTGGGAAACCACCATGTCTGCTTTTGTTTTCTGTCTCTGAACCTTCTCAGTAAACAACAAACAACATGTAAACCTTTTTTCTTTTTTCTGCAACATTTAGCATGCTAACGTCTGAACATTTGATGTGTTTGTTCTTCGTGCTGGACGCTCAGTCTTCTCCACCTGAGGCCGCTCGCTATGAAACCAATATGGAGTAAGGATGGAGGAGAGGGTCTGTATCCCAGAATCCCTCTGAGGGGATGCTCGGTGTCCCCGGCAGCGCATGTGGAAATCATTACAGCTTGGATGTCGGGAGCTGAACGAGGCTCGGCTCGGTGAGGCGAGGCCGGCAGGTGGAGGGGAAACACTCTGCATGTGTTTACGGTGGATCAGATTTGGTTGCTGACATGTTTCTGTGTTTCATTATTGACGAGGAGACGACTCCAAACATCCAAACTCCCCGAGCTTCTCCTCCAACCTGCAGCCGCCTGCGGTCTCTGAACAGCTCACCTCCACCCCACTAATGTTTATTTCATCAGACACGAGTTTATTCTGCACTTATGTGGTTATTTGAGGTTTTATTACACTTTTAAAATGATGGAGTTTGTTTACCTGTGACACTGGAACCAAAACTGGTCTTTTCATTTCACACAGCAACTTCTACTCCAGGTCCACTTACTCACTTGTTCTGGAGCTTTCAATCACATCACATGGTCCTCGGATTTTGACACACGAGAACCTTCAAACTGTAAATAATCTAAATGTTCTTTAAATGAGTGAACCAGCAAACTTTTATTTTATCATTGCATTTTAAATGATTTTCATTAAATGATTATTTCATTATTGTCTTTTTATTGCATGTTCTATGATTTATTTTATATACCCAGCTTTTTCTTCCTTTTTTACAATGTTGTAATTTATATAATCTTTCTAAATCTCTTGTTTAAAACTTATACCTTTGTTTGTAAAACCTCATTTGAAAAGACTACCTGTTCTTTGTAAATAAGAGATGGTAAAATAAATGTTCATCGATTAAGTTGCAGACATGACTGATAAAGATGGAAAAACAAGATAAATTTGCAAAGTAAAAGATGATATGTGGAAATAAATTGTTGGGTGATATTTAAAGCCTGTCGGTTTTGTGTGTTGTACTGTCTGACTTCCTGTTTGTGGCTCTCAGCTCTCACTGGTTCCTACTGAAGATGTGAATCTTTAAAAGCACAGATATTTAGTTTCATGTTTAAAAAGTCTCAGTCATTTAAAACAGCTGCTCACTGAAATTTTTATCAAACAAACAGGAGGAAATAGAGCATTTGTTGGGGACTATTTTCAACGGTGGATGAATCCACATTTGGTGCTCCAGTGAGTATTTGGGGCCGCAGGACGGTGTATGTGGGACTGAGTCAAAATAAACTACAGTGTGTGTGTTCATGGTGATGGAGGATTGATGAGTTTTAATAGTTTTTATGGCTCAGAGGAAGGAGAGATGTCAGGCTGTGATACAAACACAATACTTGTTAGCAGATACATTCACTGCTGGTTTGCACATGAAGACAAAATATAGAATATTGGCAGCTTTACCCTTTAAAAAAAAGGTCAGAGAAGACAAGAGAAGTGATATTTAAGGTTGAGATCAGGAGTTTAGGAGTGTTAAAGGACAGCAGATGGCAGGAAGGATCAGTGCATGCTGGGAGTTGAAGTTCAGGAGATCTGAGATCAGCGACGGTTCTCTGAGAGGAAAATAAAAGATAAAGGAGGATTTTAGTTTCCTCTGCAGGCTGAGAGTCGAGCGTCAGGCCTGAACACGTGAGAGCGACGTGAGAACTACGAACAACAACGACACAGTCGTGTTTGGAAATGAGCATCTTGAATTCCTTTAAACTTATTATTCAGCCAACAATTAGACCGAGCCCCGGAGCTGGTTCCAGGTCAGGCCGAGAGTTTCACACGAGTTAAAAAACAAGAGAAGAAGACTGATCTGAATACAAACACACACACACACACACACAGTCTGTGTGTGTGTGTGTGTGTGTTAGAGGATGTTGGAGGTTTGTTCTTCACTGAGGGAACAGCAGTGGGTGTGTTTCCCTGGGTCGAGCCTTGCAGGCAGGACTCTGTGTGTGTGTGTGTTATGACCTCAGGTGGGTCCGGCCCTCGGGGGCTGGTTCTGGGTTTTTTTAGGGGAGGAGAGGCCACTGCAGGAAATCTGCAGCTCAATGAAGTGTTCATCACAGACACATTCAGAACTCCATCTACATCTCAGCATGTTTTAGAGAAACACTGACTCCATGCTTCAGTCACACAACAACCATTTATACTGTCAGTTATTAAATAATAATAATTGTTCTCTGATGTGATGCAGGTCCCTCTCTGAGCAAAGAGTCAGGGTATTAACAGATGATTTGTTTTGATATTCAGTCTTTCGAGAAATGGAGGAGCATTAAATGTAGTATTGACTTCCTGCGTATTGAGGGGTTTTTATTTATTTTTGTTCAAATTAATAAAATCAGTGGGCGTGTTGATAAAACTTCACTTACTCTCAATGCAATTTTCCACGTTTCAGGATTTTTTAAACTCATTTTTATTCTGTTTAACAGGGACAATGTTCATTGATCAATAAAAAAACAAAACACTGTAAATGAGCCAGAGTTAGGCCTGAAGGCATTTTCATCTGTTGTCCCTGGCCAGATGTTAAAGAGGCAGCCTGAAAATAAAAAACAACAGTTCAGTACATGTTCACTAACACAGAAAATACGAGACAAGAATTAGAGGAATGATCACGTTTGATTATTAATGAGCTGCAGCTTGAAGAAAAACCGGATCAACTGCACCTACAATGAAGACAATGATGCTCCAGTGATTGGCCCAATCCAAAACACCTGTTTGCATCGGGATGTTACTCAAGAGATACAACAGTTGTGTCCCAAGTACTGACCATCATAGTGAATACAGTAAACATAATAAACTGTTTTCCACCAACACGAAACGACAAAATACATCAACTGTGACTTTACCAAGAGAACCCTAACCCTGCTAAATGTTTTAAAAATCTTCATTGTTGTTATTTGATGTTTATTTCAGCACTTTAATTCTGATGATTTCCAGCTGTGACGGCTCCTTTATTTGGCTCCGTTTCCACTTTTCATTTGAAAAGTCTCGTATCAGATTTAAGACTCTTTCTGCGTCTCTGTTGGTCACAAATCTGATCACAGTCCCTCTTTGTTTTCTAGGCTTCATGTAAATCAGAGTCGGTCCTCCTCCGGTCCAGAAGGAGGTGCTGATGCACCTGAAGCTGTTTGATAACTGACAAAAACACCAGAAGAGGAAAAACTTCTGACCTTCAGCAGTTTATTTTAGCGAGTGTTAACTAACAGCTAACACGAACAGCCTCGATGGCAGCTTTGTGTTTTTCCAGGCAGTTCCTCTTCTTCCCATCTCCACAGTCTCAGTGTTCTTCATGATTTCAGTAATAATAATAAATCTTTATTTACCCCAGGTTACACAGTGCTTCACAAAATCATTGAATTATAAAAACAAAATCAAATCGAATGTGTAAGAAAAGATGCTCAATGCATCAGAATTAAACAGCTCAAACTAATTCAAGTAATACAGAATAAATGAAATAAAGAAGTCAAATCAAACAGAGTGTAAAAAGATCCTGATACAGAAAGAACTAAAAATCAAACTGCAGATGAGAAGTGAAGATCTGTTTGTCCGCAGGAGGAGAAAACCTGCAGAAGAGTTTCATTTTCTCGAGTCTGCACCTGAATCATAAAAGGTTCTGACGCCTCGACCTTTCAGAAAATGTTCCTGAGCGAGAGACAAAATAAAAACTTACAGCAGCACTCAGAGGTTTAGAATAAATGTTGTTAGAGCAGAAACAGCGTGTCGGCTTTCAGGCCCCATTAGAGCCGACAGCAAACAGCAGAAACAACCGTCCAATCAAACACCAGCGCTGCAGGACGGGTGGGAACCGACAGCAGCGCTCACACTCCACCTCCCCCGAGACCCTGCTCGTATTATCCACCGGTAAACACAAACCCTCCTCCTCCTCCTCTTCCTCCTCCTCCTCCTCTTCTTCTCTGATACGCGTTATTACTCTGACACCTGTGCCTAACATGTGGAACTTAATGTCTTTTCATTTGCCATTTGTTTCCTCCTAAACAAGGTGCAGGGTCCGGGGTGGGTTCGTCTGCTGGGAGCTCAACACCAGCTGGAGGTTTACAGACAGGACAAAATGTGCCATAACACCCCCCCAACACACACACACACACACACGCACACACACACACGACTCACACAGAAGCGTCACTGTCAATATTGGTTTGTAAATGTTGCTTCACATCAGCTGGTTGATTCACATGTTGTCGACTGAATGAAAAGATTCGTGTCTCCTCCACATGATGTCACAGCCAGCGGTGGAAGAAGTACTCAGATTCTTTACTTCAGTAAAAGTACTAATACCACAAATACTCCACTACAAGTCAAAGTCCTGCATTTAAAACCTGACTGAAGTAAAAGGATGAAGTAATAATAATAATAATCTTTATTTATAGAGCAAAACCCACATTACAAAGTGCTTCACAAAGGCAGCAAAATACAGCAGACAGGTCCTAAAACCATCAGAAAACAGATACAGTGTAGTAAAAGACAAGAAAAAAAGAAACATTTTGAATGGAAATAAAAGACAATTAAAAAAAAACTCAAGTAAAATCAGGAAAGGCTCTTTGATAAAAGTATGTCTTAAAGAGATAATCTGGAAGATTTTCATTTAAATAAACGTCTGTTAAGTCTCTATCTATCTCTAAATGAGGCAACACAGTGGCGACTGAGCCT
>NTHP01000267.1:1310998-1327894 GCA_003416845.1 Oplegnathus fasciatus | reverse complement strand
CCCCCCCAGTCCTGACAGATGTTAGAAACATTACGAAACACGGCCAACAATAAAAAAGAGCCAGTGTAAGTTTTCCAAGAGTGCAAACAAAAGAATGTTTTAATGGTGCTGCTTTAAGAGGAAAAATGTTGGACTGCTGGAGAAATTCAATTACAGCGTGATTGAGTGTTGACATTTCTGAGGCCGTAAGACAGGAAATTCATTAAAAGCAGCAGAGCAGCCTGGGAGGGAAACTCCAGCGGCTGTAAAAGAATCCGCCGGTCCGAGGTGATTATGGAACGGATCGTTGCTCGGGTCAGCCCGCCGCTCTCCGCTCAGCCAATCCTGGATATTTAGAGGCTCCAGAACCACCGCGCTCGCTGTATTGATTGAAAATAATCCACCTGGGACTCGGACTCACATCTGTACTGGGGAGGGAGGAGGGGGGGGTCAGAGGAGGAATAATGTGAGGCATTGATTCTGACACGCATGGTATTGTAATAAGCTAATCTGGGAAAGAAACACTCATGAAAAGCAGCAGAACAAGACGGCCATTTGTAAGCAATTTATGACGGCGTCTAATCATTACGGCGAGGTTAGGTCAACATTCGCAGGACGGCCGGACCAGCAGGGCGGTGCTTCGCTTTCTCTTGCTGGACAGAATGGCATCAGGTTGCAGCAGTTTTGGTTCTAACAAACAGGATCTTTGACATTTTCTGGCTGTGGGTTTATCAGGAGTCCTGCAGAGAGAATTCTTCTTCTCCAGGAATGATTGCTCAAAGAGTTTCTGTTGTGTTGAAATAGGTCAGGTGAAGAGCTCGTATCTCCAAAATGTCAGATTTTCATGATCCAATACATTCAGTTATTCAGTCATTCTGTCTTTGACAGGTGGGACCATGAAATTATTTGAGTAATCTCACAGAACAGAAAACACACTGGCTGCACACGTGAAGCCGTACAATAGTGGGTAATTTTCACCTTTGGGGGGACGTGTCCCCGTCACAGGTTCACTTAAATTCACGACTAAACATCGACCTCTTACTGTCCAGCTCCAGATGTGAGAGCTCTGAGTTCATCAGAATTTAAAATCATCTGAGTCTCCTTCACTCCTCGCCGTGCTAACAGTACTTAGTGATTTGAGGACTGTCTTTGCCCTGGAGTTTGCCTCTCAGGCAACATTCAAGCTGCTCTACCCTCTTGGTGGAGGTTGTCAGGAGGCTAAGAGGAAGCCTGCAGACACTACTTAGGGAAAAAAGTCCCGGCCAGTGTCCCTCTACATTTTCAGGTAAACTAAACCTACATCCTTGTGTACAAGACACAGTGAGTTTGAACATTTCAACCATTTATCCCTCACTCACAAATATCCATTCAAATGTTCTTTCAGCTTGTTAAATTCGTATCTGACACTCGGCTCAGAGTCCTCTGGTCCTGAGCAGCCGGCCTGTTGGGAAAGGTCCACTCAGAGTGTTCGGCTGTAATCATGTAAACACAATCGTGTAGAAATAGTTTTTTAACAAAACATAATTTCTATTAGTTTCAACCCTCTTAGGTAAAATAAAATACTTTGGGTGTTTTGTTTTATTCTCTCTTCTTCACCGAGAGAATTAAATGTGACGAAGAAGAAAAACACAACTCTCAAGCAAAGAGAAAGAAAGAGCTGAAGTCAGAGAACAAAAAGCATCACACATCCATTCACTCCATGTAAAAAAAGGGTTTCAGAAAAAACTCACAGAGCGAATCTTTAATGTCTTTCATGTGTTAGTCCATTTATTATAAATCATGTAAATGTTATATTACTGAACATTTTCCAAAACATATCACAGGTCTGAACTCATTTTAACGTCTGTTCATCAGGCGACTCTGTGGCTGCAGGCGCTGACATCAGACGCTTCATCTCATTCATCCAGATGTGAAAACATCGACGATATTAAAGTTACAGTGAAGAACATGAGCAGCCCGACGGAGCAGGACCTGCACCGACACCAGGATTAAAGAGAAGATATCTGAAAGTGTTAGGATGTCTGTAACAACTGGAACTGAGCTGTACTGGTTTACAACACCTGTCCATTTAATCAACATAACATCTGTATTAATGTGGTGGATCGCTGGTCACCATGTTCACTCCTTATTTAGAGTGTTTAAATCATCAGATGTTGATCATGAGGTTTTTCTTCAAAACAGAAAAATGAATTTAAAAAACCCACAATATTTGAGTTTGTCAGCTTCATCCAGTTTCATTTCCATCAACAGTTTCTCAATGATCAATATTGCGATACAAATGTGTGTATCCAGATCTCACACCTCTACTGAAACAGTGAGNNGTGGACATTAAATACTGAGTAAACTGTGAGTGCACCGTTGTGGACTCACGCACCATCGTGGACTCGTGCATTGTTGTGGACTCGTGCTGTAGCATCTTGTTCTGAGTCCGTCTGACTCGACGCTGCGGCTTCCAGTTTTCCTGACAGGAAACTCTGTCCTCCCGTCCGGGTGTTAACCGCTCCCTGGACGGAGGAGGACGACATCTGCGGCGTCCAGCGCTCACAGATCTGTCCATAAAGACTTTAACGTCCTCGACCACGACCGCCGCCAGGCTGTTAACTTGTTTATAAATCGTCATCCTTCATTTCCCTCACTAACTGCACTCTGTGGGCCTGTTTGAGGCGACCGGCGACCCGAGCGGCAGCAGGTACGAGACGACGACTGGAGGAGGAAAAAACTTCTCCCGAGTTTCTCTGAGACTTTTTCACAAAGACTCTGAATATTTCATTTTCATCTCTGTGATGTCAGAGTGTCTCTTTACTGCACAGCTCTGATTAAAAGAGCCAAAATGAAAAGCTCAAGATTAAAAACTACTTTGAGTTCTGCACTGAACTCCACAATTAATCTGAGTGTGTTCAGATTTCTCAGACTTTGGTAAAAACTTGAGGAGTTTGATGTATCAGCTTTCAGAGCATTAAAACTGTGTGTGTGTGTGTGTGTGTTGTTTTCTGGCTGCACTGCAGGTGTTTAACTGTTAACACTTGAGTTTTCATAAACCCTCAGAGTCCTGCAGCCATCTCCAGGTGATTAAAAACAGGCCTATTTCTAAATAAATTATGCTTTCTCTCTCTCAGTGTTGATACCTTCCAGCTCAGAGAGGTCAGACTCCCAGCCCGGATTCACTCACAACTTTGAGGCAAAATAACAAAAAAGTGAAAAAGGAGAGAGTAAAAAATCCTCAACAAAGTGTAAATAACATTTTCTACCTGAGAGCGCTTTCACTGGGGTTAAAACAAATCCCTGAAAACAGCAGCATCCCGGGGTAATGAAGCAGCTCATGAATATTCTGTGTGGGGCTTCGCAACAAGTCCACTTTTTCTTATTTTCTAATTGACGGAAAGTTCAGACAATTATTTATTTATCGCTGCTATTCCTCGGCGTTCCCTCGGAGGCTGATGAAAAATAAGAGCGGGGTGTGTTGTGAGAGGAGGAGCCGGGCGGCCGACAAACCCTAAGACCTTGTAAAGATCGCTCCTAACAGATTTTCTACCGAGGATTTGTGAACTCCATCTCGCCTAATCACAATGGAGCCTATTAGTGCTTGACATTTTTATCCGGCAGCCAAAGACTTCACATCTCGGCTGCGGCGGGGGCTAACGGTAGCGGACAGCTCGGTGCGGCAGCCGGGGGGCCGGGGGCCGGCCGGCGCTCCTCCTGGGCCCACCTGCAATCCAATACCTGAGCCCCAGCGCCCCGGACGCATTGATTTCTTGTCAGCCGCAGAAGTTTTCAGCCCGGGTTGAGGGCGAGGATGGGGGAGAGGAGGAGGGGAGGGAGCGCTGGGATAAGGGGTGAGAGAAATCTTAATTAAGAGAGGGGGATTTACTCGACCTGGCTGCAGCTTCTTTTGGGATCCGGTCAATGAATCATGCGAAGGAGGGAGAAGAAGAAGAGGAGTGTGTTTTCTGCTGAAGCCGGAGATTAAAAAGAGTGACAGGCCGAACGCGCCGCGATGTCGAGTCTTTTCTCTCCTGTCGATTTCTCTCTGTCTTTACGAGGGGTGAAGGTGGGGCCTCGGGCAGATTTGCACTGTTGAACTCATTACAGAGTATTACCCGCTAAGAAAACACTTCGCCGCTCTAATTGCCCAATTTAGGACTGCAGGTGGTCGCGGCAGCCGGCAGTCACTCACACCTTTTTACTGTTTCTCTCGGCTCTCGCCTCGCCGCCAACCTGAGCGCTCTAATAACAAACACATGATGCCTTTCAGACAGAGTGTCAGGGCGAAGGTTTCAGCTGGAAGTGATCCGTCACAGCTGACTGAGAGTCTCATTTAAACTCTTTCTATTCTAAATATGATAAAAACAAAGTGTGTCCAAACCAAGCAGCAGCACAGGGAAAAGAAACATTTCTGTGTCAGATTCAGTTCCTGTAGAAACAGTCGATGGTCAGTTCGCAGTGACTGGATGAGGATCAGTGACCCCCTGCAGGAGTTAAATACCACTTAAATTAGTCTCTTACCTTCCACCGACTGCAGAAACCATCTGAACGCCTCAGGCAGGTAAACTCACTCTCTTTGGCCTTTACCTGTTTTCAGACTCGTGTCCCTGCAGGCCACCGTACTCTCTCTGCTCAACCTTGAACAAAGAAACTGAAGCTTTAGGAAGAAGAAGTGGGACCTGAACAGTGAGAGCAGCAGAGGATCAGCTTCTTAGAGAGTCCCAGCGCTCGCTGCACATTCAGACCCAAAGAATAAATAATAAGAAAACATGTTGAGCTGGTTGATGTCAAACATGTTTTCAGCTTTAACAGCCAGGAAACAGTTTAGTGTTTATTTACAGGTATTCATTTCAGATTAAAAGACATCCCTTTAAAGGTAGGCTTTTAATGTGGAAAAACATCAGGAAGTGCTTAACATCGATCAGGAGCGAAGTACTGATGGAATTACAGCTGAATTCACCCTGTGAGCTGCTGAAGTTACAGGTCAGTTCTCCCCCTCAGTGTGTCTGTAGTCTGTATCTGTTGGCTTTTATACGAGAACTCACAGTAATCTTCTACGTTTGAATCTTCCATGAAGCCACAACATGTAAAACACTCCTGCAGGAACATTAAAACCAGCTCGCCGCAGATCTTTTTCCAGCAGCCATGTTGGAAATCACAAAACTGCTCAAACTGCAGACAGACGAGCCAGAAATCCAACCGATCGTTGATCAATCAGATAATTAATCAGGCGTCGTGACCAAAATAAGTCACTGACTGATTTTAAGGGTTAAATTTGTGTCGACCCAGAAACATGTTTCAGTCTGACGTTCGTGAACAGAGGAGAATGTTAATATTTTGTAAAGAAAAAAGAAGAATTGTTCCTGTTCTTGGCCCCAAAGGCCTGATCGGAGCATCTCTAGATCATAGTAAAAACAGTGGTGGGTAGAGGTCTTCCTGGATCCACTTGGTTCCTGGTATCAGAGACCAGGACCAGAGTCGGGCCAGGTCCAGATGAATGGCTGCTCTGTATTCACCAGCGCTGAGTCTGTTCAGGTCCACTGCAGTTTGGATCTGGTCTAATGATCCTCGGGTCACTTTAGGATCAGATCCAAAGTTCTGGATCAGTGAGGACTGTAGTGGGTATTTTAAAGAAATGTTTCCACCCTCCGTCACACACAGACGTGAGTGTGTGAGTCTGGAAACCACACACCACCAGAGACACAATTAGCTTGTTGAGCTAAAGCGCTGCTCGGCCCGCAGCTCAGGCCTTTAATCCAGCGGGTCCATGATGTCACTTCCTGCTGGGGGAGGTGTGTTTGGACTGCAGAGAGGAACAGGAAGCTTGGCCTGGAGTCAGAGCGCTAACTGGTGTTCAAGGGTTTAACTGGTTCCTGCGACACGACAGAAACACTGAGTGAGTCTTTCTGTTCATGTGAGGCAGCGAGCGTGTAAATAAAGTTCGTACAAAACAGTTTCAACAAAATGATGAAAGAATGCTGCTTTCTCAACCGCACGAAGTGATTACATAATTTAACATGTTTTATCACAATAATTCTTTGATCAAAGATTATTGAAGTTTGGAGTTTCAGGGACCGACTGTGTGAATCTGAGTTCACAAACAGCAGGTGGAGCTGATTCTGTAAACCACCACAGAAGAAGAGGACACAGCGAGCTCAAACGATGGAAAACCACGTGGAGAACATGATGGAAACATTTCTGTTTCATGTATTCATGTGAGGAAGGTGGCAGCCTCCTCACCCTCCACACAGATCTGATGTCTTCAGCTCTTCACGTACGTCTTCACTCACCTCACACACACCAAACTCTTTACACACATTTATATTTTTTATTTCCAGCTCAAGCTGAAAAACCTCATTTGAGAAATTGAGCTCAAAAATATCATAATTTCATTCTGTATAAATATAAATGTGGCTGTATATTATATATTATATATTATATAAATAACAGGCTGACAGTAAAGCAGGAGGGTTTTACTGTCCAGCGAGCATTGTGTGTTGTGTTTAGAGCAGCTGTTGGAAAAGTTTTCTTGTTTTCCGTCCAACATGTGAGGCTGTGGGCGTGTTCACACTCGTCATGTGATGCAGCCTCGGTCTGGTCTGTTTAACAAAGTAACGCGCACCATTTCCTGTCCGCTGTGCGTTTTTATTGTTTCTCGGCAGAAAGCGGTTAAAAAACAACAACATTGCAACGGTGAAAATGTTTCTGTTTCTTTGTTGTCCCAGACGAAATGTTCTCTGTATGAACTGAAATGTATTGATAGTATATTTTTGCATTCATGTACAGTGCCCTCCCACCCCGGGAAAATAGGGATCCCCCGAAAGCCCCGGTGTAATTCGAACTCTGGGTGGGGAGGTGTCCGTGACCACAACTTCTCTGGTTCAACATGTAGTTTCACACGTAGTTAATGGAAACAAGAAACAGCTTAAAGCTGCAACATGTAATAAAAATGTGGGGAACAAGTGTTCATAAAATCCTGAACTCAAAATAAACACGTTTCCAAACGAAGCTCAGACAGCAAAAGACCAAACTGCGTTTCAGAGACAGCAGAGGAGTCATGAAGTGTCAGGGAGGAGCTGCCGGCCCTCTTCAGTAAATCCTGAAGGTGTGTCGACAGGTGAGGCCGGTGTTTATTGGTGGACGGACAGACGGACGCAGACGCTGAAACCTGATCCACGCTGCTGAGAGGAGGGGAGGAGTTATTACATGCATGAGCGGCGTGTTCAGACATAAATCCACAGAGGGTCAGGTGGACGATGAAAGGCCGCCGGTCGCTGTCGACGTGGATTTACAGCCGCTCACCGCGACGCTTCTTCCATTAAAACACTCTGAATGTACTCAGAGAGCTACAGTAAGAGAGCGCGCTGCAGGATTTATGAAAGGAAATAGCTGCACAGTGCTTTTTCTGTTTTATTATATTTTCCAGGGGAAAGTGTCACGTTCCAGCGCTCGGTGGGAACTGGACACAGGAAGCAGGACGGGGAGCCGATGACAACATCTGGATGTGATTTCAGAGAAATATGAAAAGATGTCAGAGAGCCACAAACAAAGATTTTACTTCTGTTCAGACCAATAAATAAATCTGCTCCAGAGGGTCACAACCTTTCACTACAGTACTTTTACTCCAGTACTGTACTTCAGTGCAAATTTGAGGTACTTGTACTTTCTGCTACTTTCTACGTCCACTCCATCTCAGAGGGAAATATTCTACTTTTTTCTTCACTACATTTATCTGATAACTTTAGTTACTTTGCAGATTTAGACAGATTTATTTATTACAGATTAAACAGCAGTTTATAAAGTACTGAGCTCCAAATTCACCGGCTGCAACCTTAAAGTGATGAACACATTAATGATCAATAATTATAATCCAATAATATCATATATCTTATTCTGAAATGGGTCATTCTGCATCATTTTTACTAGTCCAGTGGTTCCCAACCTCGGGCTCGGGCCCCTCCAAAGGGTCACCAGAGAAATCTGAGGGGTCGTGAGATGATTAATGGAGCGGGAAGAGGAAAAAACTACATTCTGATACACAAACAGGAAAACACAACATCACCTGCATCTATGAAAAAAAACATGATTTTAAACCATTTTGACAGCAGAAAATCAAAACAAAAATAAGGACTTTAGTGTAACTGAATTAGATAAATAACTTGGGTGAGATGTGATACATGTTGGGTTTAAAGGGGAAAGAATCACGTAGAGTTAAATTTGTGCATCCAGAACAAGTGTCAGGAGAACAAGTTGGATCAATTAGTCATTTGTTCCTCTAAAGTCTCTTTTAAACACTAATTTGCACACTCAATATACTTCATTTGTTCCCTCATTTTCCTTCAGATGAAACACTCAGGCCTTTGAATGAGTGAAAACACTAAATATTTGTAATGCTTCTGGTCTAAAAAAATATAATAATTAAGTACGAAAGTCATTAAAAAGCCATTTTGATCTAATGGTAATCACATGAACCTGTTCAGTTTCTGCTCTACAGTTTAATTTGCTTTCAGAAACATAATTAGTAAAAACCTTCGCTGCCCTCCTTTGTCTCCACTCGCCTGCAGAGGAAAAGCTGAAATGAAAATACTGAGCAGCTGATGGAGGTTAACAGGTTTTCAGTGAGCTGTTGTCGGGTTTCCTGTCTGTGTTTCATCATCGTGTTCGCGCTGTAGCTTTAATATCGACTGTCACCGGGGAGCGACACAAATATGTACCATCATCGTCTGAGGCGATGAAGAAATGAAGAACACAATAACATCAAAAGAAAACAAAGTGCGGCTCACTTTAAAGAAAAAAACTGACACTTTACAGCAAAAACAGCCGTGTTCATTTCCATATTGGATGTTGTTGAACCTTCATTTGAGGCCCCGGAGGTGCTCGCTCCCCGGAGGATTCCTCCACGTCGGAGGGAGAGAAAAGAAAGGAGCTGGTCTCCTCTTTGTTCCAGCGTCTGAGAGCTTTCTGTTCTCTAAAAATACAGCGTCTGATCGGATAAATCTTGTTTCGGTCTGATGTGTTCTCAGAGGCCGAGGTTCCCTGAAGGCACCGTGGAGTGTTTTCTCTGCCTGATAAGAATAACGGAGCTAATATATCCAATATGAGCCGCACACAAGACAAACATTTACACAAACATTTACATTCTCTGACATGGAGCTGAAAGCCGGCACAGCCAGACCACTGAGTCCAAGTACACACAAATACTACCAACGACAGCCTCCATCCGAGTCCAAGTACTTTATTATGAAAGTACACACAAATACTACGAACTGAACACGGTGTACTAATGTTGATGGAGCGCTGTTACAGCTAATGCCATTCAAAGAGAGGGTTCTTGGGGTCCTTGGTGAGTAACAGGGTTTCAGGGATCCTGGAGGGGGTTTTATGGGTCCTGGAAGGATTCTAGGTGTGCCTAAAAGGGTTTCAAGGGTCCTTGAGAGGGTGCTAGGGGCCTCCAGATAGGCTCCAGGGGTCCTTGAGGAAGTATTGGTGGATCTGTTTCCTCAGCCCAAAACTAACTGACAAAAGAAACTCCAGCAGCAGATCAGTTTTTTCTCTGGACTCTGACTTGATCCTCTCTGCAGGGTCTCCTGTTCTTCCACTGCTGCTGGTTCTACATTAAATCCAGATTACACCTCAGAGACCCCTGAGAACGTTTCCAAAACACTAAAAGAAAAGTCGCCTCTTTCTGGATGTTTTTCTTTAAAAAAACCTCAAACTGCTGTCAGGGGTTCCTGCAGACGGAAAACTCTCAGAGACGTCGGGGGATCCCTGAGGACTGACAGCCAGGAACACGGAGGGGGAAGGGGGACACCGAGACCCCACCACAAGAACCACCACAGAGCTGCGGTCCGCGGGGTCACATGACGGGTCGACTCGGTCCTGGATATGTGGAGGTTTTTGTTCTTTGGTTTGAGGAGAGGAAATGCAGCTTTTTACAACACTGAGCATGAACTGGAAAAAAAACAGCATTTCTAAGTTTGTGATGAAGCAGAAACCACACAAACCATGTGTGTGTGTGTGTGTGTGTGTGTGTGTGTGTGTGTGTGTGTGTCAGGGGACATGGCCTTACATTAACCTCGCTCGCTGTGAAGGTTCAGGAGGATGAAGAAGAAGAGGAGGGTCGCTCCACCTCCTCACTCCAGTGATGGAAAAAAAGAGAATGAAATCTTTAAAAAAAGGAAAACCAGAGTGTGAATAAAGGTCAGCCGTCCTGCGCTGTCAACACACACACACACACACACACACAGTGCAGCAGCAGCCGTCCTGAGAGGATCTGAGCGTGTGCAGAGATGGATTGTGATTCTGAGTTGAAAAAAACGAGTCGTGCATCAGATGCAGCAGCTGCAGTCGGACCTGCTGACAGTGTGTGAAGTCTTCAGCTGCAAACTGCTCAGTACCTCACACAGGAGACAGGGAAGGTCAGGAATAAATGATAATATGATAAACGTCAAACTGAGAAAGTCACAAATCTTTGCCATTTGAAGAAAAACCTGAAATTCTGCATCTTCAGGAGCATTAAAAATAAAATACTTATTTACATAAGTCTTGTATTTGTTTGGTGCCCTTTAGGAGGTTCTACGGTCAGCAAGGGTCCTTGGGAGGATTTCCTCAGTCCCTGAGGTGAATTTAAGGGTCATTGAAAACATTCTAGGTGTTCAAGGAGTCCTTGAGTACATTTCAGGGGTTCTATTGGATCACTAAGGATCCTTGCGAGGGTTTCAGACATCCTTGAGGAGGTTTTAAGGGTCTTTGAGGATGCTCTACGTGTTTTCTAGGGGGTTCAAGGAGTCCTTGAGGGCATTCCAGGAGTCCTTAAGGAGGTTCTAGGGTCACTAAGGGCCCTTGAGAGGGTTCTAGGTGTCCTTTAGGACATTCCAGGGGTCCTTGAGGATCCTGGGGGACATTCTGGGGGCCCCAAAAGCCCTGCAGGAGGTCTTGGGGTCTGTAGATATCAGACTGATGTCTTTATTTATAGATCACATTTCAAACACAAGCAACTCAAAGTTCTTTAGATGAGCAAAAACCAACAGAAAGATATTCAAAAACCATAAAAAACAGAACAACATCAGAGAAGATGAGATAAAATGAGATTTAAGCAGCAGATGAACCTCTGCTGGACGTTCTCTGTCAGGTGAAACATTACAGGTATTTAACATGTTCTGGTGAATCGTCACCGAGCTGTGAACAAAAAGAAGCAAAGATTTGATTTTTGTCTGTTATCAATCAGCTCTGTATGTGCTGCTGATCTGAATATATTGAAAGGTTTGTAATAATCCACAAGTCACAGCAGCCGTCAGTAATCATGTCCCGTCTAAGTGGTTTACATGGCGGCTTCATTATTACATCCTATTATTGGAGCACAGTGAGGCAGCACAGACAATTATCCTGAAAACACGCAGCCGCTTCAATATCTCAGCTCTAATAATAGACACATTAACTGAGCTCCAAACAAACTCTGAATCCTATTAAGACTCTTATTACTGCTGCAGTAATTATTTCCCTCTCTGCCCCGACACTTGTCTTACAGGCTCTCACCTCCTCCTGTGAAAATCAGAAGCTCATCCTGATTTTCTGTGTTTCAGAGACACACTCACGTTTCTGTGAAACAATAAGAACTCTGTTTATTCACACGTTTTCTGACCTTTAATTCATCTGCTAATTGAAATGTTTTTGTTTGTCCTCATGTTTTTACTCATTTCCACATTTTTCAGTTATTGAGAAAATAAATCTGAATTAATCTGAAGAGGATTATTTTCACTGACATGAAGTCTTTATTCAGTCGTGGAAGAACTACTCAGATGTTTTACTGAAAGAGCAGTTTGCAGGTTGGAGACTCCCGTCGATCAATGTGTAGGAAAATTATGTAAAAATTACATTTTAAAAAAATATACATCTCTATACCCTTCTGGAGTTTTTGTGAGCGTTTACTTCTGCATCAAGAAAGAGGAATTGGACGTGACGTAACGAGCTAGCCCCAGTTTATCATTAAAGTCTGGATTCAACGCTGGTTCTGACACTGAAGAGGTTGTAAATGTATATTCATACGACGGACCGCAGCTGATAGCTATGAGTCTGTTAGAAGAAATGACGGCCAGAGGACAGAAAGCGAGTTGTAGCGTGAGAACCAGTGGAGTTGTTAGCTAACGATAGCTAACGATAGCTAACGCTGTGTGCACATGAACGTTGCTGGTGTTGGACCTGATGAGGCAGCTGTGTGTCCTGAAGGAACCGGATCAGCCTCACACGGGCCTGACTCCGACATCCCATCCTGAACTCCATCATATCACCAGGAACACAATCCTCCGGTCTAAGATGAGCGCCGCACACGGCCGTGTTTTCGTTCCAGAAGCAGCAGTAAAGTCTCTTCACCTGCACAACACGCAGCGGGAACGAGAGCGAGCGCCGCCGCTTCTCCTGAAAACTGTGGACTGACGTCCTGACAGGCTGGAGATGGTTCAACCTGCACAAACACTCACCAGAAGAAACTACGGTGAAACACACAACTACCGAAAAAAAATCAGACTCACTAAATTACAGCCGCTCAGACTCACGACCACCTCCTCCTGCACGTGGAGCCGAGGCCGAGTCCGGGACACCGACTCCTGTTGGTTACGTAATGTGACGCCATGTTGAAAAAAAGAGCATTTTTAGGAGCGTTACTTTTCTCTTTCTCTGATCCAAAATATAATTTTTATAGTTTTAACAGCTGTTGAATTTATAGAGACAATATATTATAGTACAAACAATACATTTCATTTTACTTTTGATGATGAAATTTTGGCATAAAAATTAAACAACAACAAACAACAGCCTCAGACTGACAACTAAAGGCTCAATTTATGTCAGTTATCTGATTTTTAAAAAGAGTTCAGAATACTTTCTTAGATTTGCTCTTGATTAGAGAACAACTGGTTGAATAATGCAGACGATTCATGTGTTTCCTGCGACCAGCCGTCATGTTCTTCATTAAAAATCCTGTGATGTCCGAGTCTTTCCTTCAGCTCAGTCGAAGCCTCGCTCGGCTCTGAACGTCAGCTCTGAAGCTCGCCGCTCCTCCACATCCTGGCAGCGGCTGAAACCACACAGGGAAACATGTCAGGAAACATGTCATGGGAAAACAGTAAACTGGATCAGGGAGCAGGCGGGAGGCTCGCCACATGAAATGATTCCTGGGAAAAATCTGGCAGAAATTCCTCTGAATATTTCTGATCCAGCAGCCAAATGAGGTTTAAAGTCAGAAAACTGGCAGAAAATCTTCTTCTTCTGGTGACCAAACAGGGTCAAAACAGGAAGTTAATGTGGACGGAGCAGGAATCTATGGAGGGTAAGTATTTCAGCTTATTATAGAAGGAAACTAAAATATCTCACGAGTTGTTCCATTTACATGCTGCTGCCTTGTTTCACATGTTCTCCTGTAAAATCACACGTTCACTTTGTGATTTCATCACAGAAATCCAGTTTGTGCAAATTAAATTAATAATTCAGGAGCAGATGTCAGTAAATCTTGTGCATGAAACTGACTTTCTGTTGTGCAAACGCAAAATGAAGTGAAAGTCTTCACACACACTTCAGAGAAAGAGAAGTGATTTTCTTTCCCGTCTAAACTCTCCGTCTTCTACGTCACATTTTATTCTGCACTGTTTATCGTTCCCATAATAATCTGATTTATGGACACTGGAGCTTCCTCACACTGATTTACAGAACAGGTGACAGAACAGCCTTTTTAATCACCACAAGATGGATGTGTCTTTATCAATAATCCAATCAGGAGGAGACACACATGCCCCGCCTCTATAGGAGGCTCCTCATTGGCTAATTGATAAAGACGCCTTTATCTGGTGTTGTTTATAAAGGCTGTGAGTCACCTGATCTGTAGTCAGTCTGACGAAGAAGCTGTTGGTTAAAGAAAGTTCAGTCAGTGTTTCCAAACAGCTTGTTAATCAATCGATCGATATAATCAGCTCTGTCACAGCGACGCCACATGAAACTAACAGCTTCATTTGATTTGAACAAACAGTTATTTCACTTCACGTCACTCTGGGAAACTTTCAGTGGACATTTTTATTTGATCTTTGACTATTTTCTGACATTTTCAGACTTAAAAGTTGACGGTCTAAAAATGAGAAGCTGATTTTGTTTCCTTTTGTCTAAAATGAAGAACTCCTTGTTGAACTCAGCACTGTGAACTGCACACGTGCAGAGCTTCAGCGAAGAGAAAAACGCTGGACGTCAGTACGTCCTCGTGATAAAACCGTGTAAATGAGTTTTAATAGATACTGATAGATACTAATGGTGCTGCCGGTCTTGTGGTGGTGATGAAATCAGAAAATATTCAGGATGAGTTGAAATAATAAGACGTTACACAGCCTCACATGTACATGAATGAATCACACAAACTGGACGTCTGTTTAAGAGACGTTTGGTTCTGTGGGACAGACGTCAGCTCAGTTTCTGCTGAAGTGTTTTAGTGAGTTGATGTGTAAAGTTATTGATTGATGGAGGGTGTTAGTCTGTCTGCAGCTCATTAACATGCAGGACTGATCGCAGCCGGACGCTCTGATTGGACATCTGTCAATAGAGGAATTAACGTGTTGGACAGGCCTCCCCTGGACAGAGGTTAGACAATCCTGCGGAGGACGCCCCCCCACCACCATCACACTGAGAGATTGACAGCAGGATTAGAGACCCCCCCTCCCCAGCTTATTCTGATGCTAAACGACGTTTTCTTTTTTCTTCTTCTCCCGTCAGAGCATCAGAACTCGTTTAGCTCAGCTGAACGTCTTCTGTCCTCAGACGTCCGTGAGGAGGATTTGACTTCAGTAAGTTCATCAGGTCGTCTTTTTCCAGAGAGACCAAAGAACCAGAAAACATTTACAGTCAAACAACAACATGAATAATGATGAAAACAAACTGAGAAGAAGGAAAGACTCTAGTTTCTCTTGTTCGTCTGCAAACGTGTCGCTGTCGACCTGTTGGACATTAAAGAATCCAGATTACAGTGATCCACTTCAGATGCAGAGTCAGCCCCTTTAGTTCCTGAGGGAGAGTAAGGGGGAGTAAGGGGGGTCTGGTAGCGCCCCCTCCCACCATCAGACCATCCAGGAACAGGAGCCAGAGGGCTGCAGAGACGGAAGCAGCTTCCAACACAAACTCAGGAGTCCAGCAGAGACCGAGAGCAGAAATCTGGACCTGAAGCATGAAACTGGTTTAAAGTCAGCCGGTGAACCTTCCTGCTGCTGCTGGTCTTTAATGTGTTTATGGTTCTGATGTCCGGGACACTTTCCAGACCCACTTACACACTACAGAGATGCCAACTGCCCTCCAGCAGAATAACACTGTCTAACCCTGCTGACACATGAAGACTGACTGAGTCCTGATCCAGAGTCCTGAACAGCTGCTCTCACACCCACCGCAGTCCACCTCAACCACTACCACCAACAGATCCACCAGCTGGACTGAATCTGGATCCTGATGATGAAACGGATTATTAGCTAAGAGTGTGAAATATGAAAGTTTGATTATGTTAAAGAGAGAGAGTAAATCTCCGACTTCAGACTCAGTGAAACTGTTTGAACTCACCAATAAAAAATGAAAGAAAGAGGTCAACTCCTGTTTTCCCTTTAAATATTCACACTGATGATTGAGTGCTGAGACACACACACACACTTAAAACACACACTTAAAACACACATGTTTAAAATTCAACCAAGTCAACGGCCGACCATTTAGATTCAGGTCATTAGTTGCATCTCAATATGTGGGCCAACATTTATTAAGATTTTTTTTGACGGCTGAGCGACTGAATAATTCATTTTTTGTTGGGGGCACATTATTTATTTATTAATCAGGCTTAAATTTGGACTCAGATCAGATTATCCGGCTGCTTTCCACCTTTTCTGCCTGCTTTTGGCTTTTTCTCTGTCTGTCAGAGGATTTCAGGTCTGAGCAGCAGCATTGACATCAGCTGCTCATTATTTGTTCCATTGATTTTTGCAAATGGTGTTTCCCCAAAATATCAGCCGCCCATTACACAGTATGAATTATAGATGGCGGACGAGCTGCTGGGAAACAAAAGGCAGGACGTCCTCGCTGCTCCCAGTTTGGGTCGTCCACCTCCAAAATAAAAAGAAACTCTTCCTTTTTCTTTCCTTTTCACAGTAAAACAATCAGTGAAAGTTTTCAGGAATTCTTCCAGCAGGAGTAAATCTGTTCGGACTCCAGCGAGCCGTGAAAAGCTGATTTTTAGCATAAGAATCTGAATGACCTCATCGCTGTAAGGAACTGAAAGTGTTGCATCACATTTCCAACAAACTCCAGAAAAAGGCCTTTAGCAAAATCTCTGCATAATTTAGCAGAATGTAAAGTTTTTTTCCCACTAACGTGTAAATACTCGTCCAGTTATAGTTTCCTGGTAGGAAGCAGATAATGAGAACGATAAATAGAAATGAATGAACTCTTAATGTGCTGCAGAATAAACACATTTAACAGAAATATCCTGCAGAGTTTGAAGCTTCATGAATCTACAAAGAGAAACACGTCACTAATGTAAAAACAGAGTTTATTACATGCGTCACTTTTGAACGCTGTATTTCATGATTGTTACACCACGCTGAGATTCTGGGACACTTTAAACGATTTGATCTTTAACTTTGAAGCAGCACAGAGACGAGAAGCTTGAAACTATCAGACGACTGTTTAACTTTTATATTAACACAAGTTTTACCTGTAAATACTCTCACATGACACCTGAACTAACGAAACAACGACGGCTTTACAGAAACATCACAGAACATACCTGAGGTAGAACAAGGACAGTCCATAAAGTGTGTTCTCTCTATTCCTGCTGGTTTCTGCAGAACTACCCATCCTCCATAACTACACACACACACACACACACACACACACACACACACACACACACACACACACACACAC